>JAOWBR010142741.1:0-13769 GCA_028571145.1 Dionaea muscipula
CAACCCAAACCAATATAGCAAATCGGGTCAGCCCACATGGGCGCCCCAATTGGATCCCGGACCCAATTAATGCTACACAAACTTATAATGATTCCATACAAATCATAAAATTTAAGAGTTAAAAATTAGGATTTTTGCAGATACCTCTTACATTAAATTTCGTTGTCCTTTTATAAGATTGATTACGTCATTTTGTTGTAATTTGTACAAAAAAGGGATTTACTCGAGATTCCTTCTCCTCCAATTCTTAAGTCAACAAGTTTATAGAATGATTCGATACAAATCATAAAAATTAAGAGTTAAAAGTTAGGATTTTTTTAGATACCTCTCACATTAAATATGATATATTTATAGGTGATTGATTTCACCCACTTAGTGATGAATGTCGATTTTAGCCCTAAGAATTCGGCTAATTCGATTTTGCCGGTCCAATAGAGGGTGCCACGTGTCGACCGGCGAAGAGTTGTCCGGTCTGCTCAACGAGCTGCCCATTTTGACGAGTAGTGGACCTTTGAGTTTTTTTTACCTGCCGAGACTCTTGGATCTTAACATTAAATTAGGGTATTTGACCATTTTATAAATATAAAATAAGAGTATTTTACCTTATTATCAATTACTACTGCTATTATTATTATTATTATTATTATTATTATTATTATTATTATTATTATCATTATTATTATTGTCAATGTCATCATCACCATCGTTATATTAAACAGATGCATTATTAATTAACGGGTTGGTTATATAAATACATATTATGACACACATGTGTTTGGAAGCGTTTTGAAACGATCTGAAATAAGAATGCGTTTAAAATATATTTCAATTGGTGTTTATAAAATAGTCGGAAAAAAATAAGAAAATGCCCCTTCCAATCGTTTTTCGGGCCGATTTTGGCACTGTATTAGACTTATATGATCTTGTTGGAAAATTTAGACGAAAATTCAAATATAAAAATACCTGGATTTTCGGCTAATAAATGCGAAAACGTGTCGGATGAATTTGAACCGTGGTTAGACCACGCGCACGCCGAGTGATGTGAATACGAACGTCCGAAAAATCTTCTGTCTCTCTTTGCGGGAATCCTAGGCTACTAAAGTTTAGGACGGATTCCCACAATCCAAGAACCACCTTCGCCGGAACGGAGGCGAAGGACGACTGCTTTCTCTCTGATTTTGTGGTGCAACCGAATTATACAATTCCCGTATCCAACCAAGAGAAAGACAGATGATTATATAGAGAAATATAATCATATGTCAAATATCCTAAAAATCAAGATATTTTAGGGAATAAAATCAGAAAAGTTGATATTCAAATAGTATCCATTATTTGAATTAGCTTTATCTTTTCCTGATTGGTGGACTTAATCCAAACCAATATAGCAAGTTGGGTCAGCCCACATGGGCGCCCAATTGGATCCCGAACCTAATTAATGCTACAAACTCTCACTCGTCCATGTCAGGTTTACCAACATATACAGTCGTCTCATCGTCCATCATCCGCAAAGGTCCACATGGTAAATGGATCGTGCGACTGCGGAGCACACCTGCAAGCGGGGAGCTTTATACTAGAAACCCAAAAGAAAGGCCAGCATAAAGACATCAACCCAAACTCCCGCAAAGATAAAAGAAAGTGTCCGAGTACCCCAAGTAGTTTTTCCATCATGCCTAGACCAATGTTTTCTTATCCCTAGAAGAACAACGTTGTCTAATCGCTACTAATGCTCATAATTACACTATGCTCTCAAGTTGTGTAACTGTCATGACTGATGAGCATGAGCCCAATGTCATGATTATAAACACCACATTCTTTTTCGCCCTAATATCACTCCAATCCCGGGCACGCAACGTCGGACATGCTGGAACCAGCCATGCGCGCTACGACCATAGAAGATCTCTACGACCGTAGCCGGGCTGTCCGCTATGGTCGTAGGGGGTCCCTACGGCCGTAGCTGGGCAGGATGTGCATCTGGCCTTGGGAACTTCGGGAAACCAGTTTAAGCTCGTTTGAGTTCCGATTGACGAAAGGTCAGCACGTACGCGCTTGTGCCAAGATGGGAAATCATTCGGAACCGGTTCGGCCGAGTTTAACCAGGTTTGACCGGGGTTAACCGGGATTGACCGGGGGTTCAAGTATTGTCAGGTCCAGCCGTACGGTCTAATCTCAGATCTTTTGTCCACATGCCCCTAGGGGATATTTCCGCCAATATCATAATCAATTAGTGTCTGATATCTCGAGTCGAGGTCAAGGTCAGTTTCCAGTTTCAGGGGAGGTGGGTTTCTCAGCTTTGATACTGAAGGAAGTACTTGCGGCTTGGCTGTTTCTTCATCTGCTGGCTTGATGATGGAATCAGCAAAAAGGAGACACTCCAGTGAATCAGAGGCAAGAATCAGCAACTTTGACTGTGAGAAGGACAATGTTGCTGTTCTGCCGAATGTTGATCCAACACCCAAAAACCTAGCAGTATTTTTTCATGGAAAGAAAGTGACTGCACCTGTTGTGTGGATCCAAGGTTCATTGATCTCAAGCTAGCTTGTGCTCACCTCAGAGCCTATGACAGATCTCAAGTTTTTTTTTTTTTTTTTAATACTTTAACGAGAAATCTTCGTCAACTCCAAACAAGAGCTCTCTGCTTTGAGTTTGAGGAAGGGTGGCTTATCAGCTACTGTGAAAGGAGAAGAGTTACTTGGAACTGAATTCACATCTACAGTAAGTCTAAATGAGAGGAGGAATTTTTGCCTACGAATCGGGTACCATGTGGCATTCATGTGATGCCCTGCACCCACTAAAAAGCTGACACATGTTAAAAAAAAAAAATCGATTCGATTTTTCCTTCAAATTTTGGGCAAAAATGTGGCCCAATTCCCTTGCCAAATGTCGGCTGTTTATTGGATATAGGACACTACAAGTAGCTGCCGCTTGGGTACTCGATCGGTAGGCAAAAAATTCTCATGAGAGAGGTAAAGAAATGGGGGAAGAGTAATAAGGTGTGGAGATATTTTTCCGAGAGATTATACAAATTGGGAAGTTAGATACAAGAGTAAACTATAAAGATAATCAAATAATTTATTTGGACATGTATCATGACAACGTACTGAATTAGTGTCTGATTGGATATGATTGTATCTGATTGGATATGATAATGCACGTGGTTTGCTAAAATGTTATTTGATTTTTTTTTAATATGATGATTCACAATCCACTATTATTATTATGCCTATTTGATGACACTAGTAAATATGGATTAACCTATATCAATATACACACCATGAATTAACATAATTATGGACTATGCTAATAAATTGTCCAAATAAAGGACAAAAAAGAGAAAAAAAAAAACAAAGCTAAAACGAAAATAAAATAAAAACAAATCGGAAAATGAAAAGAGTCTGATTTCTGAAACCCTAGGCCGTGAAGCGCCAACCGGTAAATTTCGCTTTAGTCATTTCGTTTCACTTCCTATATAACCCCTCCTTTTTTTTTTTTTCCATCTATTCAGATAAATAGTATTTAAAAGCCCAGCCCTCCAGCTGAGATCGGAGATATCTCGTTGGCATCAGTGTCAGAGAGTACAAGTGTCAGAGAGGAAGCCAGTGCTTGACTGGTTCTGGTTGTGCTCCCTCCCCAGTCGGCGATGGCGGACGCAGTCGATCAAGATCAACAATGGCTGATCAACTGCTTGAACGCTACACTTGACACAGACCAGCAGATTCGTTCATTCGCTGAAGCTTCTCTGAATCAAGCATCTCTTCAGCCTGGTGCCTCTCTCTCTCTCTCACTCGCTTTCTATTTGGCTCTTTCATTTGCGAATTTGCGTTACTCTTGTAGTTTTAGTTGCTTTCTGTTGCTAAATTGAGGGTATAGTAGTGGCTGTGGGGTTTGGTGGTGTGTGTTTGTTGGTGATGTTAATTTGCTGGCCGTGACGGAACCGATAATTGATGCTGGTGGAATGCAGCTTGGTTGTCAGGAAGGTTGTTGCTGATGCAGCCAGGGAAGAACGAATTCACCATGTTTCGTTTGTGTTGGAATTTCATGTATCAAACAAAATTAGTTTGTCACAAGTAGTAGTTTCATTATTAGTATGTATCGTCATGCTGTATGATTTCTGCTTGTTTTACTCGTTGGGGAGAGTCTTAAGTGTGACTGTTCTGGACCAACAGTAAATTCTACAAATTGTATGCAGGTTTCGGAAGTGCATTGTCTAAGGTTGCTGCAAATCGAGGGCTTCCTGTTGGATTGCGACAGATATCCTTTTCAAACTCAATGATCTGCATTCTACCCCATCTTGTCATCTGCCCTCATTATCACCTTAATGCTGTTACAGGCACCAGCACCAATGCATTCTGCCTTTATCTTTACCGTAGTTAAATCTTATCCCCTGGGAGTAAAAGGGCGATGAACAGTTTTTGCATGTAATTTCAAATAGTTGTAAAATCCAAGTTGGTGAATTTGTGGAGAAGCCCCAACTTCACCGTATCAATACCATATTATATTGCCTCATCTCTTTCCACTAAAGAATTGTTGCTACTTGTGTCTGAAAGAGTAACTGAGTTTCTTTCCCTAGACTAGTAACTGGAAAAGGAGTGTGGAAAAGAAGGATACAAATAAAAGGAAGGTTTAGTCATACTTTTCTTGTCTCATTGATATATGTATAGTCATCCTAATGGGTTTTCAATAATGGGCTAATATAACACTAAATAGATAATCAAAATATAACCCAATATTCACAACATTTCTCCTAAAGTTGAAACATAGATATTATCATGCCCAACTTGTTACAAATGAAGACAGCCGATTGCTCGTTAGAGGCTTAATGAAAATATCACCAAGTTGAAAATATTATTATGCCCAACATAATATCTCCATCCTATAACTTCGCTCTGACAAAGCGATAATCCACCTCAATATGTTTGGTCCGTTCATGAAATAGTGGATTTGATGCAATATGGATGCGAGACTGATTGTTATACCACAATTGATTTGGTCGGGGGATTTGATACTTCAACTTGTCAAGTAACTGACGTGATATCACTAGCACATGTGTAAGAGCCCAATATTTTGATTCAGCACTAGAGTGGACTACGACTAACTGCATTTGTAGGAGATAAGATTTCTACCAATAAAAACAAGTAATTGGTGGTGGACCTCTGATTAAAAAATGAACCTGCCCAATTAGCATAAGAAAATCCCTCAATATGAAGATGTTCATGATTGTTATAAATCAAGTCTCGACTAGGATGTCCTTTAATATAACAAAGAATATGGAGTGCTGCTTTTCAATAAGGGATTTGAGGATCATACATGAATTGGTTCACAACACTCACATAAAAGATAATATTTAGACAAGTGATAGCTAACTAATTCAACGTGCTCACCAATCATCTATATGTGTTAGGATCACTATAAATGTCATTCCATTCAAGTGCAAGTTTTACTCCTAGAGGTATAGGAGTCTCACCCGTCTTGACTCCCCGTCACCTCCTATAGATCTTTCTTCCCTACATCTCTTGATCCTCATGTTTCTTCGCTGACTGCTCCTCTGCTCCTCCACCGTTTGATCTCGAAGGGTTAGCGTAGTTGTGCCTTTTCCTTCCATATATCCTATGTTGGTGTTTCTTCTTCTTTACAACCTTCATTCCTGCTTTGGATTCTATCTTTGTTCCTTGTACATTATTTGAGGCTATGCCTTCTTCTAGATGAAGATAGATTATGGTTGAGGAGATGCAAGTTTTTGAGGCTAATCATACATGGGATTTGGTACCATTGCCTTTGGGGAAGAAGACTATAGGATTCAAGTGGATATATGTTGTGAAGGTTAATCCGTATGGATCTATTGCTCGCCTGAAGGCCTGTTTGGTGACGAAAGGATCTTCCCAGATCTATGGTATTGATTACAAGATACTTTCTCCTCTCGTGGGCAAGATCACCTTTGTTTGTATTCTTATTTCTATTGCTGCTTGTTCTAGATGACTCTTCACGTGGAAAATGCATATCTTCATAGTAATCTACAAGAGTAGGTCTATATGGAGCAATCTCTCGGATTTGTTGCAAGTGAGAGTATGGGTATGTGTGTGTGAAGAAATATTTATATGGCTTGAAGTAGTCTCACAGAGCATGGTTTAGGAGGTTCAGTTCTGTTGTGATGGAGTTTGATCTACATAGATCTACAATGACCAACCAGACATTCTAGTGTCGGTTGTATTCTTCTAATAGTCTTCGTGGATGATATCGTGATCACAGTGAGTTATGGTGCAGGAATCCTTCCCTGAAGGATTTGTTGCAACAATAATTTCATACCAAAGATCTCGGGCCGAGATATTTTCTCGGCGTTAAAGTTCGCTATAAGTGTGAGATTTTGAAATATTTTTTCAGCGTTAAAGTTGTTCGCTATAAGGGCTGACATATGTCCTTGATGTCTTAGAGGGTACCTGTATGATGAGGGCAAGACGGGCGTCACTCCTATACCTTTAGGAGTAAAACTTGCACCCTAAGAGGGATAGACATTATTGGATGAAGGTCACGAATGTAGACCTGAAGAGGAGGAGGAAGTGATGTTGAATCTAGTGGAGAAATCGCTGAAGTCATCGGGGAAGAGATTGAGGAAAGCCAAACCAACTCATATACTAGGACATCACCTAGAGAAGATGGACTACTCAGAGAATGTCGAACCAAATGATGTAATCTCAGCAAAGACAACATCAACACATTAACCTTACAAAATTGTCGTCTCAACTCAGGCGAATAAAATCGGTCCCCTTTCTGCGTACGAGAATAGTCTAAGAGATACATCGTAGAGACTTGGGATCCAACTTAGTAAGAGTGAGTCGAATATTTCGGAACATAACAAGTACAATCAAAAATAAGAAGAGACATTGGATGTAGAGACTGATGAGAAAATAACACAGGGTACAGTATCTCCTTCAGAGAATAGAAGATAAACATCTGATTGATCAAATATCCAACGGTCAACGCTTCACTCTAAAACAGTTTCAACACATGAGTATGGAACATGAGAGCGCGGGTGAGTTCCAAGAGAATTGACGGTTCTTCCGTTCAACAACCCCATTTTGGAAAGGGGTATTTGGATTAAGGGTATTTGGATTAAAAGACTCATGAAAGATGTCACGCTGACACATAAAGCTAGTAAATAAAATTAAGAAGTGTTCGCCTATATTATCACTATGGAGAATACGAATATGCACAAAAAATTGACTTTAAATATTTTCAAAAAAAACAGTAATACAGAGAGTAAATCAAGGCGAGACTTCAGCAAATACAACCATGTCATGCAAGAATAATCATAACAAAGGGACAAAATAGCAAAAGTTAGAGTGTGATTGGACCAAATAAGGCCCCCAAATATCATAGTGAACCAGCTCGAAAGGAGTCGAAGCGTGGATATCTACGTAAATATGTGGCCCGTTGATGTTTTACAAATTGGCACACCTCATAGAATAACCGAGACAATGAATGAGTTTTAGGACACAACTGGTTGAAACTAGAAAAAACAGGATGCCTAAGACAACTATGCAGATCAAGAACAACAGACGAAACCACGGGACAAGAAACAATGGATACATAGAGTCGTCCTGATGTAAGACAACCACTACCAAGAATGGTCCTTGTCGAAACATCATGAATCTCACATGAATTACTAGAAAAGACAACAAGATAGTTATGACTTCGCGTTAATGAACTTACAGATAATAGATTGACCGAAAGATCAGGGACAGAGAGAATAGAGGAAATGGTCAATGTACGAATAGAGACATGAATCTAATTTACGTAATTAAATTAATAATAATATTTGATTTGATCAAACGAGAGAGCTTTGACTAAAGTAAAGTTGATTTTTGAAGTAAATAAATTTTACATAATTGATCTTTTGGATGTACGATGACTGTTTTATACCTGATCGATAAAATAGCCGTATTGAAATAAGTTCAAAACTATATCGATATTAGGTTCGTTGTCATCCTTGTGAAAAATCATGAAATTTGACTATAATACAGTGGTATTTGGTTAATTGTATCATAAGATGTGGGAAAAAAAGAATTGCAACTTAACAAATAAATTTATGTAATAATAATGTAATATTATTAAAAAAACAAAAAAACGTAAATGAAAACTGTGGAGAAGACGAGTGGAGGAAGAATCATGAAAATTCATCCACCGCCTTATACACCTATAAAAAGCGGGTGGGGGTGATAGGAACCAACGATTTGGCAAGTGAAAAAAAACTCGTCTCATATATATTATGAGGTGAGGGTTAAAAGTGATTTAGGAAAATACAAGGGTATTGGTGGAATTTGGTTCGAGCTTTTGAGAATATTTTTGTGAGGTAGGAGTTTCTAAATTTCATACTATATTAATGTTCTTAAGTACAGATTCGAGATTATTGTTTTGATATCATTTTGATAATGTTTTGATATCATATTGATAATTTGACGGTATTGTAAATTGTTATGATTAGAAAATTTTAAATTATGCTTTGTTTGTATGGTCGTTATTGAATTGTTGTCATGCTGCTTTAAAGATTTCTTTCAAGTAACAAATTTTAGTAACCTTGAGACTTAAATAGGTACAATGACTTATAATTTAAGTTGGGATTGCATATCTTTTCGGTGAAAGATCCAAAACAACTGTTGTGGTAGTGAGATAGTGAGTCAGTGACATTCGGTTTGGGTCCGTAAATTAGCTGTTATGTTAGGGTAGTGAAGCTATTAGTGATTCGAGTCGGTTGCTAGTTTTATAAGCCATTGACATTACACTTGCGTTGAGGGAGACTATTTTAACCAAGCGATTTCTAAGAAAAATATTTCATTATCTGAATTTTTTAAGCTTTTCCGGTTTCAGTTTTTTTGTTTGTGTGTGTGATGCATTCATGTAGTATATCATTTAGATTGTCCTACTGAGTTTCGGTTCACTCCGTTATAATTTTTGAGGTTAGATCAGTGCACTGGCATGTTAACTGAAGGCTATATTTTTGAGGAGTCACACTTGGCTTGTCTCATTGATATATATAGTTATCCTAATTCCTAACGGGCTTTCCATAATGGCTTAATATAAGATTAAATAGATAACCAATATATAGCCCAATGCTCACAGCAAGGAGGTTTCTGCTAGCTGTTTTCGTTGTCCTGTTAATTATGTGTACTTCCTTCTCATGTTCTTGTTTTCACCAATTGGAAGCTTTAACACATTGTTACCTAGGCGCTGTTCTTTTAAAGCAGTTCATTAAAAAGCACTGGCACGAGGACGAGGACAGTTTTGAGCACCCTGTTGTTGCAACTGATGAGAAGGTCCCTTTTCTTCCTCTCCCCTTCTGTCCAAGTATACCATTTTTTTGGTCTTCTTGGTTAATTTTTTATGTGCATCAAATTGATGTGGTATTGGTTGTTAACCTCAGGTAACGGTTAGCCCTTACTGCCTAATCATTCCTTCTTTTCCTCTTCATTGAATGATTTTCAGGCCCTACAAACGATGTATTTACTATTTTCTACATGCTTTTCTCACACTAATACACTATTGAGTGTTTTTGTTTCTAGGAAGTCATTCGTAGACTACTACTGCTGTCTTTGGATGATCCCCACAGGAAAATTTGCACGGCTATCAGTGTGGCCGTTGCTTGTATTGCACAATATGACTGGCCAGATTATTGGCCTGACTTTTTGCCGTTTCTATTGAAGTTGGTCTCAGACTCTGCAAATGTGAATGGTGGTTAGTACTATGCTTTGTTTCAATTAAATTGATTTACTTATGCTAGGTTATGGATTTGTTTCCTATAGTCCCTTTAGAGATTTAGTAGCTTGCAAGTTTTTGAAGCCGTAATGTCTTTCTTTTTTTCTTGTTTCTTAATGGTGGTAAGTGCCAGTAGTTCAATGCTCTCTTCAGTTGTATTTGTTAAGTTGTTTTTACATGGATTGTGCATTTTTTTTTTGTTCCTTATAGTGTTAAGAGATGTGATAGACTGCAAGTTTTTGAAGTTCCGCCTTTTAGTGCATACTTTCTCTCCTCCCCACTCCAACTCTTACAAATAAGCAGTGAACAGGAGGACTGAACTGATCTCAAGCTATTCACTGGAAATGTAAGACAGTTTCACTGGAAATGTTAGTAAGAAATGCTTGTTTGGTTTGATTCTTCATGACAGGAGAGACAAATGCACTGTGTTATAAAGACTCTGTAGTATTTGATGTAGTTAGTAGTTAGGGAGGATGCAGGTTGAGTATAAACTCTCTGGTAATTTTATATATCTCACACTTACAATGTTGTGTGTGTCTTGATTCTTCTGACTGTAGAAGCTGTAGTATCTCAGTTCTAAAAAGTGCAGTCGCTGTAATTGTGTGTTCATTTTCAACTTGATGACACTAGTTCATCTCCAGTGCATGGGGCTTTAAAATGCCTTGCTCTTCTGTCGGTTGACCTGGATGATAAGGTGGTGCCAACTCTGGTGCCTACATTGTTGCCATGCTTGCACTCGATTGTGTCTTCATCGCAGGTTTGTTCCTTTGGCTTATAATTCTATGATTTTTCTTTTATGTTTTTTCAAGTGTATGAAATGGTTATATGATGACAATAAAAGGGCAATATCTATTATGCATATTCTCTACCAGTAAAATTGGCAATGATGGTGTGGCCTTGGCGTGACAGAAAGTCGTATGCTGGAAACTCGTAGTTCCTAGTTCAAACCTCTAACACCAATAACCACCCTTCTGCATTGAGGAATTAAAGTTGGATAGAATTTTGCATTGAGTTGCCAAGCCACCATGTTCTTGTTTATCTTCTTGTTGTGAGTCTTGACTTCTTAGGGGTATTTTGGGTATTTGATACTTGTAGTATATTAACCCATGTTGTCAATGAAGGAGAACTAAGTCTTCCCATTATTTCCTTGCATTCACTAACATGGTATCAGAGCCCTAGCTATAAACACCAGCTGTAAACACCACCACCACCAGTCAAAACCTAGCTGCCAGCCTTGACCAGCTTACCACCACCTAACCACCACATATTTCCACCAACCAGCCACTGCCTAGGACAGCCAGTGGTCGGCGACCACCATGATGGTAGACCAACCAGTCAACGCTGCTCCGAAAGCCTCTAGCAGGTAATGCCCAACTCGCTGCCGCCCTAAAAAAACCTCCACCGCTACCGTCTGGCGAGACCCGGCCCTCGTACCACCATCCACACGTCACCCAGTCGCCGACGATCCACCGGCAGCCCAGAAATGCGCTGCCTTAGTCTGATTTGCTCCCTTGGTGGTCACTGGAAAAAACTTCATATCTACTTCGATTTAGTGATTGTTGATGCTTACCGTCACCATGGATGAATGGAGGAGGGGGAGTCGCTCCAGATCAGCCCAGTCCCGCCTCTATTCGGCCGTGCGTGAGATCCACGTGCCGCCGGTCACGCGCCGCCGGTCGTCTCCTCTTGGCAGTTTCTTCTCCCTTTCCTTCTGATCATGTTTTCCTTCTGCGATACTGTCTGATTCGCCCACTTTCCTTATGTTTTTGAGTGTTGAAGCCTTTACCCGTGTGTCCTTGGTGTCCTTTGCTTAGGTGCAAGCTTCATTGCTACAATGTGCATGGTGCTTCAAATTCTTGTTGTTAGCAGATGTTGAGTTGATTAGACAGTGATTGATTGGTTGTTGCCGATTGCTTCATGCGGTTGTTCTTCCCCCGCTTGGATAGTCATTGAATGCCTAATTTTTGATTTCCTGCTTTAGTGGACCCTATCTTGGTTTATGTTCACAATACTTGGTTTATGTGTTGCCCACGGGATCCGATTATTGGTCTTATATTTACCTCTATTATTGATGTTATTCCTTTATGACTATTAGAGAGATGATTGTTTTTGTTAGTAGCTATGGTTCGATTCAGTCAGCTCCTTCATCGGCCGTCTCTGTTCAGTCACTTCCATCAGCTCCGTCAGTTCATTATGTCGCATATCTGTCTACATCTTCCAGAGATTGGATTATCGACTCTGGAGCGTCTAATCATATCACTGACACTCTCCATTTGCTGCAGGAGTACTCCTCTACCTCTTCTTATCCTGATGTTCGAGTCGCTGATGACTCGTTTGTACCGGTTCGCGGAGTGGGGACCATCTCTCTTACCCCTGTCTTGACTTTTTTCTCTGTTCTTTACTGGTCTACTTTATCCTTTAATTTGTTATATGTCAGTGTATTGGCTCGAACTCATCATTGTCGGGTAGTCTTCCTTGTTGATTCTTGTGAGTTTCAGGATCTTTTGACGGGAAAATCTCTTGATCGAGGCCGTCGTACTGTGGGTGGACTCTATGTGTTGGACATGATTTTCTCGAGCATGTCTTGTTCGGGGGTTTTTCTATTGTTCTTGATCTTCATATTCGTCTAAGTCATCCCACTCTTTCCAGCCTCAAGCGGTTGTACCTTGAGGCTCGATTAGTGAATAAGTTATTTTGTGAGTCCTACCAATTTATTAAGCATCATCGTGCTACATACGTGCCTCACAGTGATATACAGGCTACTGAGTCGTTTGCATTGGTCCACTTTGATATTTGGGGGCCATGTCCGGTCCCATCTCTTCCAGAGTTTCGCTATTGTGTCACATTTGTTGACCACTCCCGGATGACATGGTTATATTTGATGCGATCTCGATCTGAATTCTCTATTTTTTCTACTTTCTGTGCTAAGACATAAGAGCTCGTGTAACCTTCAATAAGTGACGATTGGGTCTGAAACATAAGAGTTTGTGTAACCTTAAATAAGTGACGATTTTTCCGTTTGATGAAGCAGTGTTGACTGCTGTTTATCTAATCAATTGGATGCCATCGTCTGTGCCTGAGGGGGAGATACTCTATCATATGCTATTTCCTAAAAAGACTCTTCATCCCTTGCCTCTTCGGACCTTTGGTTGTACTTGTTATGTTCAGGATATCTGGCCCAATCTCACTAAGTTGGATTCTAAGTCTCAGCGGTGCATTGTTTTGGGTTATTCTCGCACAAAAAAGGGATATCAGTGTTATTCTCCTGATTTACGACGTTTCTGTATTCTGCCAATGTTGTGTTTGATGAGGCTACACCTTTTGCTTCCTCTTCCACACCTGGGTCACCATCAACCTCTTTGTCCGTGGATGATGTTCTTGTCTATGAGTTGGTTCCGGTTGCATCGGTCTCTCCACCAGCTCCTTCTTCATCTGGTCCATCGGTTTCTCTGCCTCTTCAGGTTTATACATGGGGTCATCACCCTGTGATTTCTTGGGGTTCCACAGCTGCTCCTGAGCCTTCTGTAGATTTTCCTGCGCCCACTCCTACTCCTGTGTTGTTGGATTCTTCTCTTGTTTCTCAGCCCTCGGATTTGGATGTCCCTATAGACCTACGCAAAGGTCAGTGTAGTTGTGTTACGTATCCCATGTCTGTTCATATCTCCTATGCTGGTGTGTCATTTCAGTTGCAGGCGTTCATCTTTGCTCTTAACTTCATTTTCATTCCTCGGTCTTTGTCTGAGGCTCTTTCTTCCCCCGGATGGAAGCAGACTATGGTTGGGGAGATGGAGGCCCTTGAGGCCAATCCGACATGAGATCTAGTTTCTTTTCCTACGGGTAAGAGAACTATTGGCTGTAAGTGGGTTTATGCGGTCAAGGTCTATCCTGATGGATCTGTGGCCCGTCTTAAGGCTCTTTTGGTGGTTAAAGGGTATGCACAGATTTACGGTGTTGACTATACAAACACTTTTTCTCCGGTTGCTAAGATGGCCTCTGTTCGGCCCCTCATTTCTTTGGCAGCCTCT
>JAOWBR010142852.1:0-13767 GCA_028571145.1 Dionaea muscipula
AGAGAATTGTGTGTGAATCTCGGTATAGAAGGCTGAGAAGATAAAAAATAACTCACCACGAGATCTCAACAAGTATAGCCAAGTCATGCGGGAATAGTCATCCTCAAAGGTCACAAAATAGCGGAAGCTTGCACGAGACTGGACTGGGCACGACCCCCATATAACTCAAAAGGAGCAGAAGCTTGTGGATCATTCCGAGGTAGATATGTGACTCTATGATGCTTGACAAACTGGCAAGACACACAAAATAACTGGGATACAGCCCGAGCCTCGGGCACAATCTCTTATTAAGGCTAGAAAGAGATGGATGGCCGAGACAATTATGAAGATCATTAATGGTGGAAGGAACCCCTGAACAAGCCAAACTGGAGGAATCAACATCTAATACATAAGGTCTGCCTGAGGTACGACGTCCTCGACCAAGAGATTTGCCTGTCAAAAGATCCTGAAACTCACAAGAATCAGCAAGGAAGACAACCCAACAATGATGAGTACGAGCCAATGCACTAATAGATAACAGATTAAAGGAGAGGGTAGGCAAATAAAAGACAGATGAAATGGTCAAAGCAGGGGTAAGAGAGATAGTCCCCACTCCCCTAATAGGTACAAAAGAGCCATCAGCGACACGAACATCGGGGTAAGAAGAAGTAGAGTACTCCTGCAGCAGACCGAGAGTGCCAGTCATATGATCGGACGTCCCAGAGTCAATGATCCAATCTCTAGGAGAAGCAGACAGATATGCGGCAGAATGAACTGATGGAGCTGATGAAGGTGACGGAACACTGATCGCCAAAGGACTATGCCGAACTGGGTCCATCTCACGAGTAATCATATGAGGGTGACCATATAACTGCCAGCACCAATGGCGTACATGGCTCATACTGCCACAATGCCAACAGATAGTACAACTATGAGTGTCTCGGCCGCTGTCAGAGGAGGGCATCTCTCTAATCTAGAAAAGGAAATCAAATCAATATTGGTAGCGAAGGAAAATCAGGGGATCGGAGTCCATGAGCAGCGTAGGTACAAATCACTAGCAAGACGAGATCAAACAACCATACATAAAGCATTAGAAGAGACGTCTTTGGCCTTATCCGCTAATCACAACCGATAATGGGAGCAAGAGAACAACCACGAAGAGCAACACCAAAGCAGGGAAGCAAGAATCGGATCAAATCCAATGAGAAACAACAAACCAAATGGGCCCTCAAATGATGAATTGAAGAATCAAACAAATCTCAATGACAAACCAAGCAATAACATACACCGGTAGCATATCCAGCCATCACAGAGAACCACCCAAGAAAGAATGAAGTATCCGATTAATAATAATAGCAAAGTATGAGGAGTGGAGCACAATCAACCCTAAAAAAACTCAAGGAAATATTTGGAATCAACCAAAGTCATAGAAGGAAAAAATGATCAAAGGGATGAGGGCATGAAACTCCCTCGAGGAAGTCACGCCAGCAGCGCGTGGGTGCCACGCGGAGGGACGATGGCGGCATGTGGAGTGTCTGTCGGCGAAACGTTCGGGTCTCCCAGTGGCGACTCGATGTGCCTGACCTTCCTATGTGGTTGGATTGATGATGAGTTGAATGATTTGGAGTAGATCTGAAAGAGAAGAAAGTGGGTGGTGGTGGTACTTGATTTTACATCTGCCTGGGCGATTTGAGTTGTCGTCGGCGTGTGGGACTGGGCTGATGGTGGTCGCCAGCGTGTGGGAAGGGTGGTGGCGATTGCCGATGGTGGTGGGTGGTGGCGGTGAACAGTGGTGAAGTTTAAGGTTTTTGTGTTTTGGTTTCTCTTGGCTCTGATACCATATAGAGAAAGTAGTGGGAAGTTCTTGTTCTCATTCACTGACAAAAGGAGTTAATATACTACAAGTATCCAATACCCAAAATACCCCTAATGGGTCAAGACTCATAACAACTCATAACAATCAAGAATAGCACTTGAAGTATTTTTGGGATTACCTGACACACTTGAGAAGTGAGGTTTTACCACCGGTTCGGCCTTTTGACTGTGAGTAAGGTTCATGACGTGTTTATTTCTTTGAGAGACATCTCTTCAAGAATAAGACATGTAACTCTTGTTGTTTGGATACGGTTGTTTCTCCCCTTGTTACTAATGCTGGAATTTCTTTCGTCAGTTCGGGAGGTTGAAGTGGAGATGGGTCTATTTCTATTGGTTCATGTTCGGGTTCTGATGGTTGTTTCTCAAGTATGTTCGAATGTAATGGCACATCAAGTATATCTCAAGTATGTTCCAATGTAATGACCTTCTCTGTCATTACTCTCCCTCTGAAGCGCAATTGCGGTGTAGTATGGAGTTTTTCCAAAGTAACATCACAGGAGACGCATGTTTTCTTGTTATTGGGATAGAAGCAATGATAGCCTTTTTGAGTTGAGGAATAGCCAAGAAAGATGGTTTTGAGAGCTCTAGGATCAAGCTTATTCATGTTAGGAGCATGTATGTGAACAAATGCAATACATCCAAAGGTTTTCGAAGGAAGGTCATTTTTGGAAACATGAGAATATTGTTGTGTAAGAATGGATAAAGGGGAGGTAAAATGAAGAGTTCGATTAGGTAGACGGTTTATGAGGTAGGTAGCGGTTAGGATAGCATCACCCCACAAATATTTTGAAACATACATTGTGAACAAAAGTGCTCAGGCCACTTCCAACAGATGGAGATTTCTTTCTTTCGCAAACCCCATTTTGTTTGGGGTATCAACACACAAACTTTGATGAACAATTCCATTCAACAAAGTCACCCTAGAGTGAGTGAAAGTACTTTGTACCATTATCGGTTCGGAGCACACGGATATTGGTTTGGAATTGAGTGTGAATCATGTTGCTGAAATTTTTAAACACTTGGCATGCTTCAGATTTCTCTCGGAGTAGATACACCCAAGTGATTCGTGATATCATCGATGAAGGTAATAAACCATCGTTTTCCATTGGAATTCGGAACAAGTCGGATAAGCCAAAACACGCCGACACAACAGAAGCTGGAAAATATATCAAGGTTTTTTCTCACAAATTGGATTTTTGTGGACGTCGAGGACGAGGCCTTCCAATGTCGTCGCTCGTCCTTGACGCTGGAGGTAAACAAAAACATGGAGGGCCTAAACCTTATGGGAAAACCGAACCATCGACTCTGATACCATGTAAAGAGAATTAAGGGGAAGGCATGCATATTTTCAGATTAATTGAAAAACTGTATATGAGACTTCTTTTTATAAGGAAAGGAGGTAACATTAAAAGATATAGATATATTAGAGTTTACCATACAGATATAAGAAAGATATACTCAAGATGTATGCTAAATATATTTTAAAACACGTTAATACTCTTAACAGATATCACAGGACTTAAGGAAGGGAATACCAATGTGTGAGAACTTCAATGTCATGAACAGTTTGAGTTCCAGTGGGATCATCATCTAGGACAACCAAAGGCTTTGAATTATTTTGAGTCAGCTTGCGTATATCATCTACTAGATTAATTGGCCATTCAGAAGGAAGACTGTGCATCACTGCCTCTTTGCTAAGGATGGGAAGCTTTCCTTCAACCTTAACACCTGTGAGTGACTCATAAACCTGCGTACATTTATATACAAGGTTACTTTTTAAGTCTTTTTTCATACAAGCATTTGCAATTATAACATTCCATCTAAATAAGTAAATCAACAGCACAAGTTCAATCAATTACATTAGATTGACTAATAAGATCACCCTATAGCTGAAGCAATCTTACATATGTTTTTGTGGCAAGACAATGCATGAAATATATAAATACTATTACTATATATTTTTTTTAAATTTCTTCTCTACAGTAGTATCATCAGTTCAAAAAATTCAATCTATCATGCAAGGCTATGTGATTATACCTTAACTACTGCAGCATCATCCAACGAACCCCAGCCAGCAGCAGAACCTGATTCCATGTCATATGATAAAGATTAGCGACATATAAGCTGAAAGTCAAATGGAATAAGAGCAGATAATTGGATGGATATCTCTACGATCTATTTTGTATATATCTAAGAACATCCAAGTCTCTGCCTCTTGTGTTCTAGAGCAAGAAGCAGGATGTATTACATGAATCCAATCTTTGCCACCAAAAACATGATGAATAATCCAAATCATATTCTTTTTCTTCAGCAATTCAGCGAATTTTATGAAATGAAAGACCGTGAACTGCAACAAAACAAGGCCAATTACACCAAATTGTCAAAACTGATGTTGGGAAAGGAAAATGGTTCCAGAAGAATGAAAAGGCCATTTGCAGTGCAATGTTGATCTTTACTTCCCAATTGGGTAACCTTTTCAAATGCTTCTGGCAAATGGATAGGGTTTGCTCCAATGATAACTATAAATTGATATATTCCAACTCCATGCATAAAAAAATAGGAAATAAACAAGAAGAAGATAAAATATCAGTGGCATAAAACATCAATCTGAAAAGGATTAGCAGACTATCTTGCTATAGTACATTGTCCATAAGAAATCAATTTAAGAATCAGACGTAGCATTGGAAGATGATGATGATGACGTAGTGTTGGAAGATGCTACAAGAAAAAAGGGACAACTATCAAGGATTACTGACCCTAAATGCATTCCTAAAGCACATGCCTATTTTCAGCATCCAAGAATTTCATGCAACATATTAGCTTAGCACAAACACAAAAACAAAATAGCCATGACCATAGTTGAAGACCAAAAGATTTCAAGGAACCCTAGACCAGAAAATGGAGATTTGGAAAACATGTGTGAAAAAACTATATCACTGCTGAATGCTGAAATAGACAAAAAAAAAAAAAAAAAAAAATTGAAATAAAGATACAAGCATAAAGTTTGTACATGGGTGTGAAAGTGAATTATGAACTATTTTACAATATTACCTTTGGTTTTTTGATTATATGACCTAGACAATTTACTTCAAAATCTTTTGCTTATCTTTCCTAATTATATACCTGTGATCCTTCCGTTATTTCATGGACTTATAACCCATAACTGTAATTTTCATCAGACACCAAGTAATAAAAATTTATGAGGTCTAATCATTTTTCATCTAGACATCAAAGTTGCAAATGATTGAGTTAAGCAGTCATCTTATAGTAACTAACAGTCTCAGAACAATTTAAACAAGGACCAGAAAAAATCAAAGACCATCCAGTTTCTAAACAAAGGCATGAGGCTCTCAATGAAGATTTTAAAAGAAAGGGTCTTCAGAACTGTTCTTCATCTACTTGACATAAGTTAAACTACATACACCTACTATGACATACCTGCAAGGAATAATTGATGTGCAGTGATAGCTATATGAAGTGGAATTTTCCTTGATGAGCATTCGTGCGAGACAATTCCCTGCAGAAGTCACAGATAATCATCTTTCTAATAATGGAAATCAGTTCCTTCGTTTATTTTTGATTGATGTTTTAACTCACAAGATCCTTCACGAATATATTGAGAGCAGAATATGGTGTATAATCATTGTCTAGCATGTGTGGACCACGGTTCTCAAGCATCCTGTGATTAAGCAAGAAAATCCCACAAACAAGAAGTAAACACGGTTAGACAAGACAATTACATTATACAATTCAGAATACAAGATAGAGAATTAGAGCAGGGGGCATGTTGTAATAATAAAAACCATTTCCTGGGTCAAAGAAGCTGGTTCCCTAACAAAGGCAAAACAAGAAATACAAGTACAGTAAATCTTAGTTATTGGAAATTTTGGGTGTGGCTATTGCTTTCTTTTCCTTGAAGGATTAAAAAAAGTAGAATAGGAAAGGAAACAATCAACTGTCAGTTAGTTCTTGTTTCAAATAATCAAGAGGCAGTACGACTAGCAAATGTTCGTAAAAGGCATACACCAGAAAACTGCTGTCCATCTATTCGCAAGCACATCAAGAAAATAACCAACAACCAGGCAAAAACAATGAGGGATAATGTCGAGTGGATTACTTGAATTTAGAACATACCAAGATGTTCCATCACTATTTGTGATAAAATCAAACAGACTTCTTGTATTGAGACCTAGGCGAGCACCAAAGGCTAATGCCTCTGCTGTTGATGCTATGTGAACTCCCGCAAGCAGTTGATTAACCATTTTAACACAGCTAGAAGTCATAAAAGACTCTGTCAGATACAAGCAAGAACAGAAACAATGGTGAAAGAATAAATTAACACATTACATCTAAAGAAATGTCATACAATGCAAAAGCACAAAAGTCGCCTTAAGTACAATCCCAAAGTAGGGTGCCTTTATTGCTGCAATCACGATTGACAAGACAAGTACATGTATCAGATGTACAAAAACTTCCTAACGTGGTTTTTTATTGTCTTGGGGCACTCGTTAGAAAACATTTAGAAAAAGTTTTTGAGGATAGAGCTGAGGATAAAGGGCAGAGTGGGAAGAAATAAAAAGGGGAAATTTGGTTTAGGAGGCAAGCAGAGTCAGACAGAGTAGACTAGATGAATCCTGGAATGCCATGTTATTCCATCATCTGCCAGTTTTTGTCTTTTTAAATGAGGTAGAAGAACATATGGCGCTACTAGAATCAGTGAGAAATACTATGGGTACAACATAAGACGGAAATATTGATTCAACTACCAACATCCAGCCTATATTCCTCTGGTAATCTCACTCTGAACCAACGAGAAAGAAAAAAACTTGCGGTGCTTGAAAACCTTCAACAAACACTTACCTTCCAGATCCACATCCTCCTTTGATAATGTAAAGCTTCTCGCTCAATGCTGTGGATAATGTTTTTAATGGGATCTCAGTATGCTCCTTAAATTGTTAAAGAACTGAACTTAGGTGATAAGCTTAAGAACATAGTACCTGAAAGAACTGAAACACAGAGTTCTAGTGCTTCATCTGTACCTGAAGCCATAATCTGGCAAAATTATTTTGTCTCAGCCAAAAGCACTACAAAAAGCTCTAGCAAAATAATTTTGTTTTACTGGACCAGTCAAAAGCTCCTGGCAGCTCAATATGTTAAGCATATAAACTATGATTCCCACCGTAAGAGTCCCCATAGAAGCTCTCTGAACTCCGCCAGAAACAGGGGCATCCACCAATTTCAAATCCTTGTCTTGATCTGTAAAACCAAGAAAGGGAAAGTGTTGATAAGTCTCGTTTCTACAACAAACAGCCAGCAATTAGACAAAATACAGAAAATAAATGTATTCACGTAGCTCAGTCCCGAAAAAAAAAAAAAATAGGATAAATTCATCCCTAATGCTAAACCGTAACACAACACATCGAATCTCTTATGGATGTCTCCTATGGATGAAGTAGAAGAGGAAATACTACAAGATTTTCTAGCATTTTGAAGTAATATTGCAGCTAGGTAAACACTGGTTCAAATAAAGACAATTCCTACTTGTTATGATGTGTGTTATGTGTTATGCTAGCTAAGGGTAATTTGGTACTTTTGTGTATTGTAGTATATAAGAGTTTAATCCTTAATGAATGAGCCAAAGAAAAACACAAAACCCTAAAACCCAAACACTCCACCGCCTGCCGCCGTCGACCGCCGCTCGCCCACCGTCCTGCCCAACCACCAACGACGCCCTCCAGCACAAGCCCATGAACCGGCGGCCACCAGCTCAACCCCCAATGCTGTAACCGAAACTGACCACCACCTCCCCTTTTTTCTTTTCTAGATCTACTCCAAACCACTTACCATTTCATCGATTCAACCACATAGAACGACTGGGAACCTTGAGTCGAAGCCGCCGACACTGGCCGCCTCTCCGGCAGACCGTCCACGTGCCGCCACGCGCAGCTCTAGTGCCGTACACGCACCGCCCACGCGCGGCCCACGCATCGACCACGCGCTGGCGGGACTTCCACCAGGCAGTTTGATGCTTTCGGTCTCCTGATCATGTTTTCCTCTTGTTATACCTCCTGATTTGTTCTCTTTCTCAATGTTTTTGAAGTATGGAGTTGGTTGGTTTTCTCCCCATGTGATTATTTGCTTGGATGACCGATTTGACGCCATTGTTGATGTGTTTTGGCAGCTGGCTGCTGGATGACTGTTAATCATGCCCATTGGTGCACGTTGATTTGCTTGAATATTCATTGGCTCATTGTTGGTGTCATTGGATACTTCTCTTTCCGCTTAGTGGCGTTGGTTTCGGTTTGGGACATTGTCTAAGTGGTTTCCGATTGTTCACTCCTTGACGATTGGTTCATGGGTTGCTCAGGGTGTTGGATTCCATGACTTAATCCTTTTGTTGTGGATTTGAGTGATGCCTTCTTCCGTTTGTGGCTGACACCTTCATAGAGGCATATTTGTTGGACTTATGGTCATACAGGTTATGTACAAAGTCAGTGTTGGCACTTGCATGACCATTCTCTTCTCAAGAGTAGGTGGCATCAGCTTCCACAGGTTCCTTCATCGACTCCTTTGGGTCAATCTGTACCGTCTTTTCAGTTAGTTCATTCAGTTGTCTATTTGTCTGTATCTCCTTGAAATTGGATTATTGATTCTGGGGCATCCGATCATATGATTTGCTCTTCCCGTCTGTTGCATGACTACACTTTCACCTTCTCATACTCTGATATGCGGATTGCAGATGACTCATATATATCTGTTCGCGGTGTGGGGAAAGTTGCCTTGACTGCTTCCTCGACCATTTCATCTGTTCTCTATGTCCCTGATGTTCTTATAAATCTATTATCTATTAGTGCCTTGGTTCGAACTCATCATTGTCATGTTATGTTTTCTTCTGACTATTGTGAGATTCAAGATATTAGTACGAGACAGACGATTGGTAGAGGTCGCCTTACCTCAGGAGGGCTATATGTCTTGGAGAGTGCTTCATCCCTTATTGCTTCTCCTGTGGACATCTCCCCATTTCTTGATCTTCATTGTCGTCTTGATCATCCTGCTCTTTTAAGTCTTAAGCGGTTGTGTCCTGAGGCCCAACCCTTGTCCAGATTATTCTGTGAAGCATGTCAGTTCGATAAACATCATAGAGCCACATATCTACCTCGGAGTGATACACGAGCCTCTGCTCCTTTTGAATTGCTTCACTCTGATATCTGGGACCATGTCCAGTCCAGTCTCGTGCAGGCTTCCGCTATTTTGGGACTTTTGTGGATGATCACTCCCGTATAACCTGACTATACTTGTTGAGATCTCGTGGGGAGTTGTTTTCTGCTTTCTCTACTTTTTGTGTTGAGATTCGTACACAGTTATCTGTTCCCATCCGCATTCTTCGCAGTGACAATGCTCGTGAGTACTTCTCCTCTCAGTTTACATCCTTTATGACTCAACATGGTATTATCCATCAGTCTTCCTGCTCTGATATACCCCCTCATAATGGAGTCGCAGAGCGAAAAAATCGGCATTTATTGGAGGTGACTTAGGCTCTTATGTTTCAGACTGTGGTGTCGAAGATGTTTTGGAGTATGGCCGTGTTGACTGTTGTTTATCTGATAAACCGCATGTCATCTTCTGTTCTTCAGGGGGAAATTCCCTACAGAGTACTTTTTCTCATCATCCTTTGTATCATTTGCCTTTACGGATCTTTGGTTGTACTTGTTATGTACACGATATTCAACATGCTCTTAAGTCTTTGAGCCGCATCTTCTTGGGCTACTTTCGGACACAGAAGGGCTATCGGTGCTACTCACCTGTCCTAGGGTGATTTTGCATATATGTCGATGTCGTGTTTGATGAAGCTACATCATTTGGTTCTTCCTCTTCCACTCTTGAGCAGCCATATAAGTTGACTCCTGTTGTATCGGTTTCTCCATCAGCTACTGCACCGACCTCTTCGCTTGTTACATAAATTCCACCACCAGTTCCTCTACCAGCTCCTCCATCAGTTTCTCTACCGACTCCTTCATCTGCTCCACCGGTTTCTCTGCCTCTTCAGGTTTATACTCGCGGTCATCATCTTATGATTTCTTGGGGTTTCGCAGTTGTTTCTGAGCCTCCCATAGATTCTCCTACACCCAATCCTACTCCTGTGTCATTGGATTCTTCACATGATTCTCCATTCTTAGATTTGGATGTTCCTATTGCCCTGTATAAGGGTCAGCGTAGTTGTACTTCCAATCCGATGTCTACTCATATCGCTTATGTTGGTGTGTTTCCTTCTCAACAGGCATTTGTTTCAGTTCTGGACTCTATCTTTCCTCCTCGGACCTTATCTGAGGCCATTGCTTCTCCTGGATGGCGGCAGGCTATGGTTGAGGAGATGGAAGCCTTTGAGACTAATCAGACATGGGACCTTGTTCCTTTGCCTCCAAGGTAGCGGGCTATTGGTTGCAAGTGGGTTTACGTCGTGAAAGTGAATCCTGATGGCTTTGTTGCACGTTTGAAGGCCTGTTTGGTGGTCAAAGGTTATGCTCAGGTGTATGGTGTGAACTATACTGAAACCTTCTCTCTGATGGCCAAGATGACCTTTGTTCGTCTGCTGATTTCTCTTGCCGCTTCTTTTCGTTGGCCTTTATATCAGCTTGACATCAAGAATGTATTTCTTCATAGTGATCTGCAAGAGGAAGTTTATATGGAGCAACCTCCCGGGATGGTTTCTTAGGGGGAGTCTGGCTATGTGTGTCGATTGATGAAGTCCTTATATGGGTTGAAGCAATTCCCTAGAGCATGGTTTGGAAGGTCTAACTCTGTGATTTCGGACTTCGATTTGAGGAGGTCTGCCAAAGACCATTCGGTATTCTTTCGTCACTCTAGTACTGATTGTATTCTCCTAGTGATTTATGTGGATGACATTATTATTATTGGGAGTGATACTGCAGAAATTGCCTCCCTAAAGACTTTTCTTCAGAATCAGTTTCAGACCAAAGATCTTGGCTCCTTGAGATATTTTTTGGGGATTGATCTTTTTGTCTCAGCGCAAGTATGCTCTGGACTTGCTTCAGGACACTAACATGATAGGTGCAAAGCCTAGTGACACTCCTATGCTCCCAGGGACAAAGCTTACGCCAGAAGATGGTGATGTGTGTGCTGATCCCGATAGATACAGACGGCTAGTGGGTAGGTTGAACTACCTTGCCATCACTCGCCCCGATATTGCCTTCTCTGTTAGTGTGGTTAGTCAATTCATGTATGATCCTCGAGTCCCTCATTTGGAAGCCGTCATGCATATTCTCAGGTATATTGAGGGGCATCATAGTCGTGACTTACTCTACAGTGATCATGGACATCAGCGTATAGAGGGGTTCTCTGATACTGATTGGGCTGGTTCACCATTTGATCGGAAGCCCACCACGGGTTATTACGTGTTTGTTGGTGGCAATCTAGTCTCCTGGAAAAGAGCAAGAAACAGTCTGTTGTGGTCATGGCTAGTGCCGAGTCTCAGTATCGTGCCTTAGCCCATTTGAGTAGTGACGTCTCCTTTCTTCAGTAGTTACTAGATGAGTTGGAATATTCTTCTCCAAGGCTTGCTCAGTTGTCGTGCGATAGTCTATCAGCTATTCATATTACCTCGAATCCAGTATTTCATGAACGTACGAAGCATATTGAGGTGGACTGCCACTTTGTTCGAGAGATGCTCCAAAAATGTGATATAGTGTTGAACCATATGAAGACTTGTGATCAGCTTGCCGATATTCTTACCAAATTATTAGCGGGGAGTCGGGTTGAGTTCATATGTAACAACCTAAGCATGATTAATATCTATGCTCCAACTTGAGGGAGAGTGTTATGATGTGTGTTATGTGTTATGCTACCTAAGGGTAATTTGGTACTTTTGTGTATTGTAGTATATAAGGGTTTAACCCTTAATGAATAAGATAACTTCCATTTTTCTCTCATTGTCTCTTGTAACACTACTCTTGAACAAAAAAGATGGTTGTTCTCCTCCACAAGTTCCACTACTGCCGCTGATCATGCCCAATAAGCCACAACAGTAACACTATAATTTCAACCAGCAGCCCAAAAAGAAACTTGTAAGCTCTTTTTGAGAAAACAGTATATACTAGGATTGTCATATAATACCCTGCAAGCTAATTGCCACAGAATTATTCTTTTGCCACGCAAATAAGAACGCAAGTGCAAATTACAAATACAACTAACGAGACCATATAAACTTGAGTACGCCTCAATTAATCAATCACCAACCCAGCATCAAACAGCGCTTGCACTGTTAAAGAAGGCGTGTGCTATCAAAAATGGACTTACTGTGCAGTCGTAGCTCAAGTTGGCTGACAAATCTGGGAGAAACAGTAGAGGAGAGTATAATACATGCACCAGCTGGAAGGGCTGAAGGCAACACAATCAACGCTCATACATTGTATTAATAGTTGAATCGTAGTAGAAGCAAAATTAATCGGATCAACAGGAAGATGATAGAAGCAGCATCATTTCATCCAAAGATCACATACGGAGACCCGTATGACTTATGTAGCTTCATCTATCTAACATTCATTTCCCATTTTATTCTTTCTTGGGATAGTTGGGATAGCAGGACAAAAATGAATAGTAATAGTTTTGTTCTTCAGATAAACATTGGCCCAGCTGACACAACCAAGCATACACAGGTCCATGAAGCAAGCATACACAGGTCCATGAAGCTTACCTGACACTGCACCAAAGTCTCCAAAGAGGACACTTTCAGCTTGAGTTTCGTTTGTCACCATTACCACTAGGACATCTGCATCTGCAAGAAAACAGTTACTAGTTATAGAAAAAGGGAAGGAAAATTGCCAACGCCAAGGGGCCAAGGTTGTAGGTTTGAGCATCATCGGTGGCAATTACCTAATCAAAGGAAAGAAGAAATATCCAGTGTCAGGTCGAAGTAGGATACATGAACTTATAATAAAAGGCAGATAAGTAGTGGGAAAATACTAAAATTTCACAAATCAGCATCACAATAACAAAAAATACATAACACCTAGTTATTATAAGATTGCAAAAGCAGTAACATAGCAAAAACAGTGCATGTATCCTAACATTTACTTACGAAAAAATATGAGAAATCCCAAAATAAGCGAAAGATAAAGAAACTGGCGTTTGAAATGTTAGGAACTTAAGAGGTGTACTTATTGTACCTTTGGATATGCGGAAGCGATAACTTAAGCACAAGGAGACTAAGGAATTTTGGAATAAAGATTGGTATACCGCAAGGGACAGTTTGAAATAAAATAAGAAACATAAAAGCTGGAGTTTCAGCTGAAGATTAGGGGCAAAGAATTGGAATTTTCCGACAATACGACAATACGTTCATTTGATGTACATTTACCTTAAGAATCGAGCTTGGAATTGGAATTCCATGCAATTGGATGTTAGGTAAGGCTTAGTGTTTCTAATTTTTCATACAAAGCTCAAGAGTAATCGAACTTGGAATTGGAGTTCCAATTCCATGCAATTGGATGTTAGGTAAGACCGAGTGTTTCTAATTCTTCATACAAACCTCAAAAGTTCCAACTCAAGGATGGGGCTTTGGGGGAAAGGGGATAACTTTATAGGAAAATTTTCAATTTCATATCATAATGTTAATGCATCCAAACATAATACTTTCTTCGATTTCAACACCCATCCCATTCCAATTCCTACATTTCCTTTGTCCAATCAAATATTAAAGTCCTAGAAAATTTCTCCGCACCATGAAGATCTTTAATCATCATCGCCATTGTAGAAACTATTCGATAATTGTTGGTCCCGAAATGAGGGCTACTATAAGTTCAGAGGGGGGGGTGAATGAACTTATAGGTTTTAAAAACTTTTTCAACTTATATCAAAGTTGTGCAGCGGAATAATAACTTGTATAGCCCTTTAAAA
>JAOWBR010142963.1:0-13767 GCA_028571145.1 Dionaea muscipula
GCATATGCGTCTGTCTCCTGGGCAACGTGGTAGAAAATACTATGGTCGATCCACTGTCGGATTTGACCAATCGTCTTGTTGTTCATTTTCTTCCAATCAGCATCCTTCGTGGTTACTTCCTTCTTGCCCTTGCAGTCAAGAGTCTCATAGAGATCTTTACAATAAAGCAAATCGTTCATTCTTGATCTCCAAATTGTATAATTTGAAGCATTAAGTTTGATCATAGCTCCCGAAGACTTTTCCATGACTTAATCAAGAGAAATAATTTCACTCAAATTTTTTTTCTCACCAAAAAAACAAATCCAGCCCCCTTTTTTTACTGATTCTTTCACCAACCCTGCTACTTGGCAGGAAATGTGGAAGGACAGTTGGAAAGACTGGTGTGGTGGCAGCACAGCAGCTACAAGAAATTCAATTAAAAAAATTAAACTGTAGGTCTTACAATTATTTCTGTGACTATAACTATGCCAACTCATCTTTCCTTCCAGATATCTTTCCAAACATCCTTCCATCTAGAATTATTCATTCTTGCACTAACAAAAAAAAATATCACTTCACCCTAAAAACGGATGAAATAAATGCAAGCAGGTAATTCACCAACCCCATTAATTCCCACTTACACTTCCTTTTCTTTTGATTTCCTTTTTTTTTTCACGGTTCACCACACACCATCTTTATCTTTCAACCACCAACCAACTCCCTTTCTACTACGAATTCTTTTTTTTTTTTTTGTCTTCACCGATCCTTTCTTCTCCACCAAAAATTTTTGAGCTTCCTCTTCTCTACTGCACGAGGCAACAAATTTGGTGGTTGGCGAATTCTGATGAAGGTGAATCGGACAGGAGGCTCTGCTGGTGGATCTGTGCATGAGTGAGCGGCGGATCTAAGAACTGGCGGTAGATGACGACGGGGGTTGGAGTGGCTTGCTGACGGTGTGCGATGGAGGAGGCGGATCTGGGCAGCCCTGCGCTGGGCGTTGCCTGGGCTCTCCTCGTGCTCCTCTATGGTTCTCTTGGTCTGGGACTCTGAAAATAACTCACCGTGTGGTGATTGAAGGCTTCGGGGGATATATTTCGACGACTGTCTCTGATACCACTTTGTTAGGATCATGTGGGGGGTGGGAGCACAAACAAAATACGAGGAGATGAATAACTATTATTTGGGTAAAATTACAAAGGTGGAGGAGGAGGAGTTTTTTCAATACTCACTCAACTCAACTCACATATATATATACCAGTGTTTCCTCTGCCTTCTCAGGCTTGCTACTCTTTGGTGTATATTTTGCTTCAACTGAAGATAGCCTTTATAGGCACAAGGAATTGCTACACATGAAAGGGAATAGTGGTGATGTCAATGGAAAAGCACAGGCGTAACAGTGAAGATAGACATGGGAGTGAATAGTGACAACGCGTGTGATGAAAATTCAACAAAATTGTGGATTAGCTTTGTTGCTCCTGCCATTTTTTCAATTCCCTAATTTTGTGCTGAACTTTTTGTCCTTTTCATTTTCACTCATTCATGCACAGGAGGAAGGAAGAGGTCACAGTTTTATTATGACCTTTGGAATATCAAGTACCTGAGCAAGTTCAAGTGGGACGATCTTACTGAAGAGAATGGTGAAGAGCTCTTTAGGAGACTAGTCTTCTGTTGTCTTACTGTAGCTTGTCTTTGTATATTACTATCCTTTTCTTCTTTATAATTGCAGTATTAAGAAAAGCGGTTCGAGAACAGAAATTATCATTGGAAATATCTGCTGCTAAGAAAGGACGGGATTTCTATCTATCAAAAAGTTGAGCAGTCTCATACTTTAAGCTCAATTGAAGAGCGTCTTAAAAAGGTTAGTGGCTATTGCATCTTTTTCTGGAGACTAGGTCTCTGTTGACTGGGTTTACCATGTTCAAAGAATTGTTAAAGGTTTTTACTAGATGGATGGATCATCGGTCATTACTCTAATTTCTATTTGATATAATACTCTCTTACATGCTTTGCTGCCAAGGGAGAAAAGGCTGGTAAACACAAACTAACCCACCCCCTCCTCTCTCTCTCTCTCTCTCTCAAATTCACCAACTGCAGAGAAGCTGTCAGAAGTGAGAAGTGAACTTCAATATTACGAAGTCCTTTACTATGATCCGGACTTGCTGTTGCACCAATTTGCATAAATGAACTAGGAAATTAGGCGGTTGCTTGCTAATATATATAAAATGCACTTAACCTTGCTTTTGAAACAGATTTATGAGGTGCAAAACATGGTATAGTGAACCCAGCTCCTTCCGATGCCTAGTTTTGTTCTATTGAAAACAATAAATAATTTAGGGAAACTACTTGAGTAGTCCATCAATTAGCTTTGACATGAAAGATATTTAAGATATAAATGTTGGTCTCCTGGTAGCTTTTTGATTCTACGGGAGTGGTGACTAGATGACAATCTTCCATTTGAAATTTTTGTAATACCTACTTTACATAGGCCTTTAACATATAAAGATATCATCTTCAGTTTGCTTTACTTCAATGCCAAGAAAATAGGACATAATCTCATGTCAGTCATTTCAAACTCCAGCTGCATTGTCTTCTTGAATTGTCGAAACATGAAAGGATCGCTTTGCGTGAAAATGAGATCATCTACATACAATCAAACAAATAGCATATCTCCTTTCTTCTCCTTAAAATTTAAAGCATGCTCTTTAGGGTATTGGACAGAGTCTTGTCTTTTGAAATAAGCATCGATTCTGGCATTCCACGCCCTAGGTGTCTACTTCAAGCCATATGAACCTCTTTATTTTGAAGACTTTATTTTCATCCCCTTTCTTCACGTATCCACATGATTGCGATGTAAACCTTCTCTTCCAAACAACCATGTAAGAATTCAAACTTCACGTCCATTTGGAAAATCTGCCATATGAGTTAAGCAACTAAAGAGATGAGTAACTTCTCGCCACGAGCCTAGCTTTGTACTTCTCAACTTCTTCTTTTGCATTCTTTCAGATTTTGTAAACCCGAGTCTTTAGGAAGATTTGTGAGCTCCCACGTCTCGTTCGTTTCAATGGATTTTGATCTCCTCGTCCATTGCTCTTCTCCACATTAGGTTTTTAGAGACATCATAAAAAGAACAATCTCTTACTTAGCATAAAGACAAACAAAGTTAAGTTGATTTCTTACCTCATACAGCTCCTCGAAACTTTTGGTTTTCTGTCTCCTTGGATTATCTTTAAAAAATGAATTATCAGATGAAGATGATGGCAATTTGGGAGATGATGGTGGTGTGGTCTCTCCATTCGTCTCTGTCATTAGCTTCCTTGAAAGACATTTCCATATTTATACCCCAGTTCCAAATACCTTCTTCATGAAATTCCACGTCTCTGCTTACATGGATCTTCTGCTCTCTCGGATCATAGAGCCTCTTGATCGGTTGTCTAAACCAATAAAACGTACACCAAGCTCTTATCGTCAAGCTTCAGGCTGTTTCGGTTTGGAATTACTATTACATTCTATGATTTTCTTAAACCTCATATAAGTCCTTTCTAATACAAATATCACATCATCTCTCTCTCCTCTATCTTCTCATTACTCTCTCCTCTCTCATCTCTCATCTCTCCTCATTTTCTTTTATTTTTAATCATACTTATTTTTTTTGAAATATTATTAATTTTTTGATCAGTAAAGAAGGTCTTTTATTGCCATACAGGATATTACAATAAAAGATGGGCACTAGTGCAAAAGTAACATCCTAGACCAAGAGCATCCCAACACATTAGTATCTCTTAGGCTAGGATGATAATCACTGCACACTTGTACCAAAGGAGGGAAAAGCACACTAGAAGCTGAAGACATCGAAAGGCAGCCCTTACTGCCAACAGGAAATCTAGAAATCCATCTAACACCACCAAGGTCCACAAGGACCAGCTTCCACCGAGTCTTCCTGTGCTACACAGGCTCTAGGAATACGGATCTCCAGACAGAAGCCAGCACTCCTAATTCTGAGAACTCACCCACTATCCATGTCCTAGATGATGAAGGGCCTCTCCACTCCCAAGCATCAGCGCTGTGGCAAAGTCGGAGCTTACAGCTCCTCCGAACCTGAGCCATGAAGCTACCCTACGTCGAATCGTGTCATGAAGGGCTCCCCACTCTACATTAATATCCTCAAATATTACCTCGTTTCTACATTTCCACAGCGACCAAACAATAGCCGCTGGAAAGACCTGCCAAATCTTCTTCTGAGAACCTTTGAAAGTCCATCCAAACCACCAAGAAAGAAGGTCTCTCAGAGAGCCAGGCATAGCCCATGAGAGACCCCACCATCTCAGAACTCCACACCAAATACTCCAAGAGAACACACAAGTGACCAACAGATGATCCAGGCTCTCAACCGAGTCCCAACAGAAGCAGCATATAGCCTGCCCTTCATCTCGTAGGATTCCCAATCGCCAAAGCCTCTCCCCGCAGCTCAGTTTGTGAAGCCATGCGAGCCAAAGTGTGCATTTCGCCCTCGGGATAGCAGCTGACCGCCAAACATGGGTCATCATCGGAAAAAAAACTCCTCTTGTAGCTTCCACACCCTTATACAAAGAATGAACGGTGAATAATCCCAAAGGAGTATGTTGCCAAATAACAACATCCTCCCCACCATTGAAAACCTCCTTCACCGCTGGGACCGCCTCTAGCAATCTATGGAGATCATCGTGGTTCCTGCTCCTCAATGTTCCCCGGAACCCCACATTCTAAAACTGCCCAGTTTCTCCAATTCCCACATAATCTGCCAATGTGCTCTCCGGGGAAGCAGCTAACCAAAACAGGCGCGGATAGACAGTCTTCAGGGGTAGGGAGCCGCACCACACATCATGCCAGAACCGCACATTGATCCCTGACCCTACCCGAATAGTTGCCTTAAGCCAGAAAAAAGATGGGATAGGTGAAGAAGAGAATCCCAATTTTACCACCTCTCCCCACAAGCATGAGAATTTGCGAGTACCTGAAGTATCTGGGAACCAAGCTTGCTGGGAGTAGCCATATTTGGTGCAGATCACCTTCCTCCAAAGGCCCTCTTTATCCTTAGCAAATCTCCACCACCACTTCATTAGCAGCGCCTCATTCATTAGTCTAAAATCTCGCATCCCTAAACCGCCTTGTTCTTTGCTCAAGCACAACTGATTCCAGGAAACAAGGTGGATTTTTTTTTGCCCCTCCCCAGAACCCCATAGAAAGTTCCCACAGATGGATTCTAGCCTCCTTATCACTCCACTCGGCATACGGAAGACCGACATATGGTAGATTGGTAGACTTCCCAATACCACCTTAACCAAAATTACCCTCCCCGCAAAAGAGAGAGTACATCTTTGCCAATTGGATAACCGGATTGAGAATCTGTCTATGATTGGTTTCCAGGTAGCAAGTCTAGAAGGGCTGGCTCCTAGTGGCATCCCCAAGTATTTTGAGGGCAACTTTTCAATCTTACACTGGAAGCATTCTGCGGCTTTGACCAGGAAGTCGTCTCCCACATTCACCCTGAGCATCGAGCTCTTTGCAAAGTTTATTCGCAGCCCCGAAATCATCTCAAAGCAGCGGAGGACCCTTCTGGTTGTCACAAGCTCCTGAAGATCAGCCTCCAGAAACAGAATCGTGTCGTCCGCGAACTGAAGATGGCTGACTTTGAGATCGTTGGAGCCCCAACTCCCTCCTCGAAGGAGTCCAAGCTGCTTGGCCCTGTTCAGCAGCTCACCCAATGCCTCGGCAGCAATAAGAAAGAGAAAAGGGGACAGGGGGTCACCTTGTCTCAACCCCCGCTGTAGCCTAAACTCCGAAGTTGGTGAGCCGTTTACCAAAACTGAAGCGGATGCCTTGGTGACGCATTCCTTGATCCAACCGATCCACTTATCATCAAAACTGAACGAGTGCATCATATCAAAAAGGAAGCCCCAGTTCACGCAGTCGTAGGCTTTATGGAAATCAAGCTTCAGAATAACTCCACTTCTCTTACTTTTCCTCCACCACTCGATTAACTCGTTGGCCATAAGGATCCCATCGGTAATACTTCGCCCCCCAATGAATGCTGACTGCTCACTGACGACAATCAAGTTCATCACCACCCTTAACCTTTTGGCCAGCACCTTTGCCAAGATTTTGTAGATGCACCCAATAAGAGAAATTGGCCTATATTGATGCAGACCTTCCGGATTGTCATTTTTGGGCACTAAAGTGATGAAAGAAGAGTAGAGACCTCTAATTAGCTTCCCGTTGCAATGGAATTCATGAAAGAACTGATAAAAATCCTTCCGAAAGAGGTTCTAGCACTTCTTGATACAAGAGAGATTAAATCCATCCGGTCCAGGAGCTTTCAACCCATCACTATCACAAACTGCCCGCCAAATTTCGTGAGTGGTAAATGGTGCACAAAGATCTCGATTCGCCTCCCTACTTACTTGCCGGGGCAAGGGACCTTCCAACTTCGGCCGATCTTCCCACTTCTCTGAAAAGCCCAATTGGAAGAAACAGAGCACCTCCCTTTTAATCTGTGTAGGATCAGTCAGTTTCACCCCATTCACCTGTACAGAGTCAATCTGATTTCTTTTTTGTCTCATGCTTTCCACACAGTGAAAATACTTCGTATTCAGGTCCCCTTTGGAGAATCCGTTCAACCGAGTCTTTTGCATCCACATTCTTTCCAGAGTCCTCTGTAAATCCCAGATTTTTACAGCTGCACCGTTACGCTGTTGTAATTCTTCTGGAGTCAGCATTGCCGATTCGGCCCTGAGATCCAGTGCCTGCAAACCATCCTCTTCAGCCCCCAACTGAACAGAAACATTACCAAAAATATTCTTATTCCAATCCTTCAGGTCGTTCCGTAGTTTCCTCAACTTCTGTTGTAATCTGAAACCCGCCCAACCCTCTACTACAAAGGTTTCCCAAGATGATTTCACCAAGGACAGAAAGTCCCTGTGCTCAGTCCAACCTTCCAGAAATCTAAAGGGTCTTGGACCCCAGTCCCTCGTTCCAGTAGTCAGGAGAACAGGACAGTGGTCCGACATCTTCCTCACCAAACCTCATTGTGAGAATTAGAACTGCATGAGCCACTCCGAATGCAATAAGAACCTGTCCAGCCTACTCCACGCCGCATCCTCCCGACCATTTGACCAGGTAAAAGATCTGCCTTGCATCGGTAGATCCATCAATTCCGCCTCGGAGATCCAATTATTGAAGTCTTGCATCCCTCTGTCTCTTCTAGGCCGCCCTCTTCTTTCTCCCAGAGATCTGACCTCATTGAAGTCCCCCCCAACACACCATGGGTAGCTAAACTGCGACTGCATCCGCAGAAGAAAATGCCAGAAATCCCTCCTCTCCTCCACATCGTTAGGTGCGTAAATGTTAATTATTGTACAGAGGAAGTCAGGTAGGATTGTACCTTGTAGAATGAGCATCCTTCGGCTACCACAGGCTCCCTTCAATTGGAATTTCCTAGGATCCCACATGCACAAGAGTCCTCCTGCTTCTCCCTCTGCATCGATTTCCAATGACCCAAACTCCGCTCCAGGCCACAGTGATCTTAGGAGTCCACCTGACGGCTTCCTCAATTTCGTTTCTTGGAGAAATGCAAGGTCCACCCCCTTCTTCCTCATTAGCTCCTTAACAGCTCTCCTCTTCTCCCTCCGACCTAAGCCCCTCACATTCCAGGAGACCATCTTCATATGCATACTTACCTTGAATCCCCCAGCCTAGCAGCCACTAAGTTGCCGGTTTTTCGCCCTCCACTCCTTCGAGCTTATCAATCATATTCGCTAAAATTGAGATTATCGAATCCTCCTTCTCCTTGCTCGAAATACCTATCAATTTGCCCAGCTCCCACACCTTTCTCGCCTCGGTCAGAGCCCTGCTACGTCTCATCTCCGTTGAATCTTGGGAAGGCAGGGTTAGGGCTGCTGATAAATCGATAGATGTCCCCGGAGGAAGCGTCCCCATCCTGCCCCTCTTAGTCCCTGTTCTAGGCTGACCTGTGGGCATAAGACCCTGATTGTGAGGGGGTACTGATGGCAGCACCGACATGTGATTTTCTTCTGCAGGGCTTGTGAATCGGCAGTGCTTCATAGTGCCCAGCCTGGCACCATGGGCTTGAAACCCAACCCTTTGTTGGATGACCTTCGGCCCATTCATCAAAACCCTGTCTTCATGCCCTACTAATCCTGCGCACCCACTTTGATGTGGGCCCAAATCCACCACAAGTTGAATTTCTTTGTATAAAGAGGCCGGCCCACAGTTCTCACTATAGAAACCTACTGGGACAGGGGCTTCTCCCTCCACATCACTTTCTCCTGAATCGATGAATTGAGCCGTCTCCTTCTACTGACAGAAGTCTTGATCCTGCCGCTGTGTTTCCTTAACAATGCTAACTGAATCTTCATCCAAAATCTCTGTCCTTCTTCCTGCCGAGGAAAAATCCTCCTTTCTGAATGCATCAACATCTCGAGAAGCCAACCCCTCTGCTTCGGACAGAAGTCGATCCCTTGAGCCCTGTCTCCCCTGTACCATGGCTTTGACCCTTCCTTCTTTTTCCGAGGCAGCCAGCTTGATGACTCTCTTTGACTGGGTTCCTGTAGTAGCTAAAAATGGGAAGGAGTCGTTGCATGCCACATCATCATCAGCCTCATCTTCTCCGGTTGCAGAATTTCGGTCGGTGTCCCTTCGTCGCCAGCCTGATCCGGTGGATTCCTCCCAATCGAAAACCTTCTCCATCTCCCCACCCAATCCCCTATAGTTCTCAAACTCCTCAACTATCTGGCATTGGAAGCTCACATTCTTCACCCTTAGGACAACTTCTCTCTGCAGAAAGCTCATCGTCGTGGTTCGAATACAGACCCTTCCAGTCCCCAGATTCTCGCTCTCTAATGATCCTAAATCCACCCCCATGACTTCGCCGAAGGCGTTTCCTATTGCCATGAGCGTGTTTACACAGTACGTATGCAACGGGACCCCAAAACAACGTAACCATACGTCCCTCGAAACGTCCACTTGAGTTTCCTCCGACCAGGGTTGGACGTTATCGAACCATTGTGCCCACCATGCTTTTTCTTTGAGCTTCACTTGATGAAAGTCCTCCAAGCTATCCATTACCATGAGCCACTTCGTTCCATCTAGTCTCGCCATCTTGAGAACTCAAACTCCACCCGGAGGTTGTCCACGTTCAATCCTTCTTTCCTACATGAAGCTCTCTCCACTATGAAACTCCGTCTAAGCCACTCTTCCCCATTGGTGTCCCCCTGGATGACTGGTGGGGTGGTATGCATTTCTTTGTTATGTTTCTCAACAGACCCTCGCACCACGTTACTGTAGGATCTCCTCCCTGTTGTACCTCCTGCCCTCCCTGTTGGTTCTACTCCCCTCCCTCCCACCACAGCATCTCCTTGTCGTTCTTGCCTTGCGGACAAAGCCCTGTCAGGCCGGTCGTTCCTCTTGAAGCCATTGACCTTCGGCCTCCTCTTTGATCTCCCTGACGCCGCCATGTTGACCTTGAGTTGTTTGTCTTTAATCGAAAGACCATTCCCCTTTTCCACTGCCATCCATGCGGCCACTTCACAGTGATACCTTACAAAGCCAAATCTGGTTCCTCTCACACTTTTCCTGGATGGCAAGAACACGTCTGTCACAACCCCGAACTTGTTGAACATCCTCCTGACGTCGTTGATCTCCATGCTCAATGGCAGATCATCGACAAAGACTGTAAACTCCACATCTCTCCCCTGACTTGTGCTGGAAACACCCATACTCCGAGCGTGGCGTCGCAGAACTGGCCTCCACTCACCCATAGATTCTCCCTCAGTGAATAACAAGCATAGCAAAACCCTCCAGATTAGCAATAGCAAAACCCTCAATTCTATTCTGCTCACTCATACCCGAAATAAAGTTTGTTATGTTTTGTAAAATCGAGATATTTTGAAAGTTCGTAAAATTGTTAGACGTTGCGTAATGTGTTATAATTCTAACCTTTGCAATATTATTAATAAAAATTAAAAATATTATAGTCAAATTCTTAAATTTTTTAGACGATGTAGTGCTTATCGTGCCGAAGGCACGGACATTCGCTAGTATGTGCATATACAAGGAATATGTGCATATGTTGTGGTGTCATGTTTTTCACATTTTTCGTTGGGCATCTCTTGAGCAAATAGATTGCAGAAGCCACAACCTCAGCCCAAATATCTTTTGGCATCTTCAACATGCTTCTAGCCATATTAACAATAGTTATATTCTTCCTTTCTGCAATTCTATTTTATTGTGGGAAATATGGTGCCATCAAGAATCTTTGAATTCCATGTAATCGACAATAATCTTCAAAAGCCTTAGATGTGAACTCTTTTCCTCAATCTGACGCAGGGTTTGATGGTTTCTTCGGTCTCATTCTTCACAAGAACTTTGAACTTTTTGAATTCATCGAAAACCTTTGATTTTTCTTTAAGAAAATACTCACATTTTCTAGCTAAAATCATAAAAAAAAAAAGTCGGGGAATAACGTTTCTCACTATATGGTGGTGATTGGTCCACATATGTCTGAATGAATAAGTTGAAGAAACTTCTTTGCACGATCATTGGACTTCTTTAGGAAACTCTTTTGGGGGTTGTTTGCCAAGAACACAACCCTTATATAGTTGGTTCAGAGAGAATATATGACAATCCTTTCACCATCTTTCTCCTTGATAGAAGCTTTAGAGCACCAAAATTAAGATGTCTCAATCTCAAATGCCAAGAGTTGCCGTTCACACATGCACTATGTCATTTAGCAACATCATGTCTTATATTCGACATAAATAGACGATTCTTCATCTCTATATGAGCAATCAACCTATTTGCTTCATCACACAAATAATATCTTTCATTGTCACATTATCACCTTTCTTCAAAAGTTGTCGTATACTCAAAATATTAGTCTTCATGACACACATAATAAACATTAGAGATGAATTGATGATCTTTCACTCTAATAAGGGTTTTACGTGTTCCTTTCACCTTCACTTGTGAAAAATCTCCAAAAGACGCTTGGTCTTCCACATACTCATCTATATCCACAAATAAATCTTTGACTGCCCATGCATATGGTTGCTCGTACGGTCGTACCACTATCCAAGTACCACAAATCTTGCCTCACAACATCAACTCCTTTATGTGTACAAAAGTATATTCTTATCTCTTCGCTCTTTCTCGCATAATTAACCGCTTATTCAACTTGAGAATTGTGTCAAGATTTAGAAGCATAATGACCAAGCTTGCTACAATTATAACAACAAACCTTGTATTTTTCATTTCTCCTATTATAGGAATATCTCATCCACGATTCTTATAGGAATAGCCTCCTCGTCCACGATCTTCTTCCAAAATTTGATTCCACTCTTCACCTATAGATTGGTGACATTGGTCACCAGGAGGTCATCCATCTTCACGACTTCTTCCGCGGCCTCTACCTCAATCAGAATTGCAACCACATTGATAAGTTGGTTTATGTCTGTTAATACAACGCTGGAGCTATATTTTTTCTTAATTTTTTTTTTCTGTAGATTCAGACAATACTAGCTTTTGACTACTGTATTTTTGGTGCCACTGTTTTTTTTTTTTTTTCTGTGGAGGGAAGTATACTTCTAATGTCATGTATAAACTTTGTTTCTTTAGTGGGTTTTCGAGTTTTTACATAATTAAGCAAATAATCCATTCGAAGATGGGTTTGGTGACCCATTGAATGACTAGGTCATCCTTTTTTAGAGCTTTAGGTTTTCAGGTTGTGCATGGTGTGTTTGTGGTTGTGTGGAGACGCATGGCCAGTCTGCATCAACTGCTATGAGTTCACTGTGTGGTGGGCATTGGTTATATAAAATTGATCCACTGAGTTGTACTGTACCAGTTCATTTAGTGTGCTTATAAAGCATGAGACGAGTTTCTATAGTAGGGGTTATATTGAAAGGTGGATCCAATGTGATGCCAAAAGTTCACCATTAGACACTGAGATATCCAGGTATTGGTGATGACACTAGTGCTTTTAGGTGCTGACTTTTAAGTGTGGTTTTGATTAGAAACAAACTGTTCATGCTTTCAGGCTGAATCTAGTTTATGGTCATGAATAGCATCGTGGTATTGTGGTAGCAATATGGTGGCTCAAGGGGCAGAGTTAAAAATGGAAAATGGGGGGTGCCAATTGAAAAAATTAACTGAAAAGTATCACTGATCGAGCAAATCTAAAATTAACTTACCAAAAAGATAAAAATAACGATAAACAAATGATTTGAAAAAGGAATAAAATGTTAGAATATAATCTTGGTTTAGTATGGTTAGTTACAGCTTATATACTGATGTGGATATTAGCTAGAGTAATAACAGAACACATCTAGTTTTCCTATACCCATAGTATATAAGAAATATAAGTAGTTGATCATGTAACTGACGATTAGAGTCATATCTCAATAAAAATCACAAAAAGTCTGGTTTCTCTCTATTTTCGGTTCTTCATAAAAGACAAATAAAGAGTATATATATTTCATATAGATACTTTTTTTTTACTGAAAAATAGGAAAAAAAAGCAATTGAAGAGTGTATATTATACATATATATATATATATATATATATATATATTCTTTTATTGAAAAAGGGGGGGGGGGCATGGCCCCCACCGGTGACAATGTAGCTCTGCCCCTGGGCTCACCCATACGAATTTAGCTGTCATTTTGGATTGTGGTTGTTATTGGTTATGCTGTTGTTTGACCTGAATTCCTTGTTGCTTGAGATTAATGACAGATTTTTGGTAAACGTGAATATAAAACTGGAGATTGGTGGTAAACAAGTTAGCTCATTGTAAGAGGAAGTCTTGAATAAATTTTACTTTGATTTATTCCAGAGCGGAAAGTCCAACCAGCGCAAGAAAATGTTGAGCACATTGAGAATCAGCAAGGAAAGTGTTTCGCCAATTTCCTCAGACGAGACCTGTTGTGGAAGAGGAAGCACAAAGAAAACCTATGCTTTTTAAAGATGTATTGGCCAAGGTGAGTAATCAGTAATGATATTTACTTGTCTACTTTGATATTCCTTTTAGATTAACTTACCTTAACCTGTTTTAGGTGTTCAACACTTCCTCGAGATGATGAAGCTTGGACAGCACATCCAAAAATGTTCTCTCTATTCTTTTGGTTCGGCAGTTTGTAACATCAGTGCTGAAAACAAACGGTGTTCCACTGTAGTTCATTTGCTTCTGATGTCATGTTGGTGCAGTTGGTCGCATCAATTTTGTTATGCAAGAGGGTGAGTTTTCTATAAATTTGTGAACAGGAGCCGCAGAGGTATGTTATAGGAATGCAGATTATGCTTCAGTTGAATGAATATTTTAGGGGTCTGCGCATACCTCCTCTTCAGGGGACGTGCCGGATATTTATACCCCTTGTTTTTTTTTTTTTGTTTTTTTGAACTCGACGACAGTATACAGTCATTTATATTCACCATAAACGGTTGTATACAGACGTTATGATCCCTTTTTTTTAAAAAAAAGTGCATTACGGTCGTATACAACCGTTTAAATTTACCATAAACGGCCGTATACGGTCGTTATTGTCTTTTTTGATTTTTTAAAAAAAGTACCGTACGGTCGTACACAACCGTTTATTTACTATATAAACGGTTGTATACGGTCGTTTTATCCTTTTTTATTTAAAAAAAAAAACTCCAATACAGCAGTAAACTCAATTCATATTTACATTAAAACACCCATATACATTGAAAGTGAATGCTAATTACGAGCACCAAATAGT
>JAOWBR010143074.1:0-13764 GCA_028571145.1 Dionaea muscipula
ATCTCACTCGGCTAGTCATCTCAATGTCCAAATAAAATAAACATGCTAACCAAATGTAAAGTGTGGGCAAACTTATCCAAACAAATGTGAATCTCTCTAAGTTAAATGATTCTCTACTGACAGCATGCACTCAAAAGTCTAACCAACAACATGAAATGAGCACTCACATGAGAATAATGGAAAATTTCACGAAAACAGAACAAAAATTTGGCTAAAAATTCTGCAAAAACATGCTCCCCCCCACAATCAAGCAAACAAATCATAATTCAGGAGATGATAAAAATGAAAGCAAGAAACTCCCCTGTGTCCAGCCAGCTCAGCATGACTCACTCTTCATCAAATCATCAACGCAGCAAATTTCGCACTTAATCAGCAAAACCTGCACCAGAAAACACGAAAACCAAAGCAGAGAGCAGACCAGAGACAAAACAAAAGCAAAACAGAAACAAAAACAATGACAACATCTAACTAACAGACTGACACGACAGAAAAATAAAACAAAGACTCAAAAAATGGAACAAACACAATGACCACAATGAATGCCATAGGAAAAATAAAAAAAGACGACACCTCCTCCAATCTTAGAATCCACCGATGTCCTCACTGAGGAGGGGGGTGCTGGGAGATATGTCGGTTGTACATGGTATGCAATTAACTGCAAAACATACCTCCAATCAATAGGCAATTAAAGTCCAGAACACCAGGCAAGTATAAACTGACATGCCTAACATTGAGAACTCATAATCTCCTCACTTACAAGTACAAAATCAAGATTCAGCTTCATCACAAGTCATTACCGCCCCCATAACATTTCTTTCAATATTCCAGAGATCACATACTAATCTCAAGCACACAAACAGCACCAACTCCACAGATGATCATGAAATAAAATCATTCACTAACTACCCATGTAATTGCAAATCATTTGAGCAAAGAGGAAAATCATCTGATAATCCTCACTCAAAGAGTCCACAATCAATTCTAGCATAACCCTTCATGTAATTGCCACTCAGAAAAAAAAATCCACACTGCATTCAGGCATACAAACACCATCATCACAACAGATTAGCATGAATCAAAATCAGTTACGAACAACCCATCTACTGCAAATCGGCCAAGCAAGGAGGGATTACACCATCGACACATTCAGTGGATACATCCCAGACGTGATGCAGATTCTAAACATGCTAAAAATTAGACGAAGCCAGCCCAAGCATATGCAAATTGAAAATCAGAAGATGCCTAACCAAACATAGGTTCATTTGAATGGAACTCATCATCATCATCGAATTAATCATACTCATTCACTCAACATTCATGAAAATCAGATTAATCGACCCTCAACTTTCCTCAAGTGCATGAAATCGAAAACTAATCGAAGAATGAGGAGAAGTTAGGGTTTTTAGCTTTACCGAATTGAGAGATGAGATGAGTGGAAGATGTAAATCGAAGAGTAGATGAATTTGGAACGAGGAATCCTTTAGCCGTAATGGTGAATCGGTGCTGCGCTGTGGTAGAGAGCACGGCTAAGGGTTCTCCTTCACGTGGGTGTGCTCTCGATTGAAAAAGAATTGGGGCAAAAATTGAAAACACAGCTGCTACAATTAAAAACACGCCTCTGGGCCCGACACGGGCGTGCTTGAGAGCACGGCCAGGCAATTTCGCCCGTGTCCGACACTAGACTTTTCGGGGCATTTTGGAAAATTAAAACACGGGCGTGCCCGTAGGCACGGCTCGGTTGAGCTGCCCGTGTTCCTTCCAGAGTTCACAAAAATTTTACCTACTCATGGACTAACTCCATCCTTTGCTCGCGAGGCTTTTCGACACGACTTTCCTGTATGAAAATGAGTATATTCACATCGTGCTTGTTCATCATGAATGAAAATCAAAGAAACACACCAAAACCATAAAAAATAAAATCAACAAAAATAAAATCAAAAACAATAAACGATAAACGATAAAAACTAAAAACACGTGGGTTGCCTCCCACGAAGCGCTTATTTATGGTCAAAAGCTCGACCCTTGTTAAACTCGATCATTTAATTCTTTTGTGCCTCTTCCTATAGTTGATGATCTACGGATCATCCCATTTAAAAGTTAGTGACCCAAAAAATGATAGGAAGACATAAAACTGATGAGTCATTAATATTTTACCGACATACCAAAAAATAATAGGCTTGGAAGGCATAATGCCGGAGTAAATACGTGGGGGTGGAAGCATAGGAAAAACATAAACATACTTACCGTCAAATGCTTGACCAATCCACGATTCTCTCACATGAGGTTCTAACTCATAACATTTGACAAAGAGCGAACAAGTTACCTCATCACACATTTCAAGAAAATCACCGTCACAAATTATATCATCGTCAAAACCTTGGTGAAAATAAGAAATGTTTCTTTGCTCGAGAGTAAGCTCAGCTGAAATGTTTAACTCTCCAAGATACGAAAAATTAAATTGGGGTTCTGAAAAATATTCATTCATCTCATGTGTCCCCATGTCACTTATTAACACGAAAAATCAAACACACAAGCAAGTAAAAATAAACAAGAATAAAAATACAAATAAAGTAAAGGATAGATGTTTAGTTTAATAAAAATTGTAAACAAAATTTGATATCAATGCGCCGGTCCTCGGCAACGGCGCCAAAAACTTGATAGGTGTATTTATGACGTAGTCAATCGAGAAAATAAATTCCCCGGCAACGGCGCCAAAAACCCCGGTAATCGGTTGGTATGTGCAGACGGTCTTACCGACGGAATACTAATTCCATCAGTTTAAATCGGTTGGCAAAGAGCGATGAAAACACCGACGGTTCTTTTTTCCGTCGGTGATTACCGACGGATTAACTGGTCTGTCGGTAATTAGCAAGCACGTTATTTTCGACGAACGTTTCCGTCGAATTACCGACGGATATCGCTGTACCGACGGAGTACCGACGGATATCGCTGTACCGACGAGGTTAGAGTTTATGGTTGGTTTATGGTTTAATATTTAAACCATAAACTCTAAACTCTAAACATTAAACCATAAACCAACCATAAACTCTAAACCCTAAACACTTAACCTTAAACTCTGCACCTTAAAGTCATTTTCTTAAATCAAATTAAGTATCGGATTTGTGTCAGTTATATGACTATTACTGTAATACAAAGGGGACCTATTTGCTAATTTTTTATGTAATAAATATACATGAAATATTATGTATTAAGTATTAATCTATTGTCAAAAGTTGAAGTATAGTTTGATGGTTTTGTTATGTAGTATGTATGTATTGAGTAAAAGATTCTATTCTATTGTATAAATCTCATTGATTTTAATTTCTTTTTACATTTAAATTTTTTTTTTGTTTCCTTATTTATTAAAATTTGATTTCAATATACATCTTTGCTATACCATACTAATTTTTTACTTTTAAATTTTCTTCCTTTTTCTCATTGGTTGATAAATGATAAAAAAAAATCAAACAACTTTTAAGTTATTTTTTAAAACAATAAATAAAAAATTCAAAAAAATTCGATAAAAATTAAAAATACAAAAAAATTTAATCTATTAAGAAAATTCCAAAAAAATTACTTTTGTTTCAAAAATCTCGTAGAAACTACAAAAAAAACAATAAATAAATAAATAAAATAAAATAAAATAAAAAATTTCAGAAAATTCAAAATTATAAATAAAATTCGAAAAAATTGACATTAGTGAAAAAATTCTAAAAATATCTAAAAATAAAAAGAAACTAAACTCTAAAAAAATGTAAAAAAAAAAAATCTTAAAATTTTAAAAATTGTAAAAAAATGTAAATAATACTACACAATCTAAAAGATCTAAAAATTTGTAAAATTTCTAAAAAAAAATGATTTTTTAAAAAATATAAAAATTATATTTTTTTTTACAAAAATCAAGAAAAACTCTAATAAATATCAAAATTATAAAAACTATCTAAAACTATAAAAAAAAATTATTAAAAAGTAAAAAAAACTAGAAAAATTAGAAAAAAAAATAGAAAATTTTAAATAAGTATAAAAAAAGTTCATGGCTGTAAAATATATTTTAGTCACGGGAAATAAAATTCCGTGGCTATAAAGTATCTATGTCCACGGAAGTTTAGCTATAAAATATTTATAGCCACGGATATAAAAATCTCGTGGCTATAAAATATCTATAGCCACGGAAAATTGTACTCATGGCTCATATTATTACCACATGTAAAATTGCCACGAGTTATTTGTATCCGTGGCTAAAATTTACCCTGTTTTGTTGTAGTGAGTTCTCATACACAGTATCCTTGTGTTGTTGATTAGTCCACATGCTTATTTCTTATTCTCGGTCTACGAACCGTGGTCTTGTTGTTTATCCCTATTTCCGGCTACGGCCTGATCATGATACTTTCTTTTCACATGTGGACTTAGTATTGTTATCTACCCGTTCCATAAACATGATATATGTTATGTATGATGACTGGGGCATAGGGGGGTGACCTCTATATCCGATGTAGCGAGTGGATCTCAAGTCCAGGGAAGAGACTCTGACCGTTTGGGAAATATACCCACTAGGGTAACCCCGACGTCGCAACGTCCGTAGAGCATTGTATGATCAACGGTAGTTCAGGACGGTGTCTGCTAGGAGGTTTGCCTACTCAGTCGCCATAACTCGGGGGAGGTTATGCCTAGCATGATGGGTACCCTTATCCGTGCGCATGATACACTTGTATGACTGTTGTATTTGATCCGTATTTATACTCGTACTGTATGCTTTCATTCATGGATTATGTTTTGTCTCATGGACGTTTCTACCATTCATTCTATCATTTTGCTTGGTATGGTTGGTGGTCTCTTATCCGGGCACCTGTGTGAGAGACACGTCCCAACGAGTTACAGATGTCGTGGTCTAGTATATATGTTTGATTTACCACCAATCTCACTTAGCCCGTTTTAGCCTTGTTGTTCTTGTATCAGTATGCCACTATACTGTTTACTAACCCGTGTACATCCTCCGATTGAATAATTTGGCGCAGGTGATCATCAGAGTGAGAGTTAGGAGGATGTAGCGGGAGACGAGGCACGCCTCTTAGGATTCTTTTGCGATTATCATACATTTTTTTGATCCCATACTCATAGTTACTTATTGAGATACTTTGAAACTCTTGAGATTGACTGTTGAGATATATTAGAACTTAGATGATCTAGCTAAAGTCTCTTTCGTGAGTTTTTGAGCAACTGTTTCCTCGTTGGCGAGGGTTTTGATACTTTTCCCGACATGGGTTTGGATTTGATATTTTTCCATAAGCGGGTCTAAACTTTCTTCCGTATGTTTAGTCGTTTTCTCTGATGTTTTGTGATTTAGAGTTTCCCTGTGGATTGGGGTTTGGTACTCTAGTAGGCTTACGTGACACGTGGGTGACCTCCACGGGTCACGTGCCGGTCGTATTCGGGATGGAATGTGGCATTTTTTTTTTTTTTGTGAGAGTTAATATTTTATTTTTATTTTTGCTTTTTGTTTATTTTTTTGTGGCGTTAATAATTTTAATTTATTTTTTATTTTTTGTACGGCGCACGAGTTATCCCTAATATATATAAATTGGAGGACGAGGAGGAGGAAGGGATGAAAATGAGATGAAAATTTAGGCGCTGTTTGGTTTGTCTGTTTTTTGTTTTGAGTTTTTAGTTTTTAGTTTTGAATTTAACTGAAAAAAGAAAACGTGCTTCGTTTATAATTTATAATTTATAATTTATAATAATTTATAATTTATTAGACCTTGAGTGTTTTAGGTGTTTTGGGTGTTCTAAGAATTTTTGTTGAAAACACAAAAAAAAAATTTTCGTTTTCTATATTTTGAAGATTTTGAACTAGAAACTATTTTCTATTTTAAAAATAGAAAATTCAAACCAGACGCCGTTTTTTTTTCTACAAAATAAAAAATATAGAAAACAAGAAAACACAGCACACCAAATGCAACCTTAAGTTTTGTTTTGTGAGGATGATGAGTTTTGATAAAAATAAAAATAAAAATAAAAATAATAATAATAATAATAATAATAATAATAATAATAATTTTGTACTCAAAATACTACTAAAACTGTTTTTCAAAAAACAAGGAATTTGAAGCAGAGGCCTTTTTCGCAAGGCGAAAAAGAAACCATACACGGCCTTAGGTTTTTGTTTTGTTTTGGGGAAAATGTCCTAATTTAACGCACAACAACTGATTTGCTATGTATGAATCTTTGTTAATCACCACCACAATCATCGTACCCGCTCCGAAAGGAGAAAAACTGTTGTCCAAGTCCAAGCCATCAACCTCAAGTTTCAACCCCAACCATTCCCCCGTAATCGACTTCCAATGCAATGATGTAATTCAATGCAATGCAATTCATGATCAAAGTTAATTTTGTTCTCTCTTTCCCTCAAGCAATTACCAGATAACAAAACAAATTACTGTCTAACATATTTCAACAAACCAAAACCAAAACCAAAATCAAAACCAGTAAAACCAAAACCAGTACGATCACCTCCTCGGATCGGATCCCCCTCTTAATTTCTCTCCTCCGGCTTTGTAGATAATAATGTCCATCTCCTCCCCCTCCCCTCGTGCTGATCTCCTGGATATCTGACGTCCAGATCCTGGCCCCGGTGGGTCACAATATTATTAATTTGATGGGCCACCAAACAGGTCGAGACTACTCTCACGTTGTGTCAGCTGCATCGACCCACCACCACAACCATCACCACCACCACCATTTGTCGTTGGTCTCGTCTCCAAGGATCAACCATCACCACCACCACCATCATTTGTCGTTGGTCTCGTCTCCGAGGACTGTGCCAACTTTGTCGGTATCTGCGGTCACCTTCGAAGCAGCGGGAGTAGTACATGATCATCAGCAGCCAGCTGCAGATCATGTGGACCTCTCGTGGCCCTTTGGGAAGCTCCAAGGCCTCGACAAGGACGATATCAGGGAGGCCGCCTACGAGGTTTTCTTCACCTGCTGCAGGTCCTCACCAGGGTTTGGAGGGAGGCATGCCTTGGCATTTTACTCTTCCAATGATTCCAATGATGGTGGGGTCGGGTCTTCTGGGTCTGCAGGATCACCTGGTTCTCCTGCAGGATCATCTGGCCGAGGTAGGTATATACTATACTATATATAGGTAGGTATACATATGGGTTTTTTTGGGGTTTCTCTTTTGGCTTAGGCCATGGGGTTTTTTTGTGATTGAGATTTGAGTGTGGAGGGAGCCATGCACAGGGGATTGGTGCCATTGGTGAGGATAGGCTTGGTGAGGGTGATACATGAGGTGTTTGAGGTTTCGGATTTAATTGAGAGGCTTGTTTTTGAGGTTTCGTGTGTGGGGTGTTGTTGATACCTTGTCAACTACTCGTTGCTTGCAGATGATTTTTCTGGAAATATAGGGGAGCTAACAGAATTGGGCTGTTCTATTTTTGATACGATGTTTTGTGCAATTTGTTTCAACTCTTTTGTAAACAACTGCTATTCTCTGTTTGTTTTGTTTTTTACTGATTTAAAAAAATATATACACGTGTATATGATTCCAATTAATTAATTAATTAAGGTGGTGCTGGTGGTGCATAACCGCATACTGGCTACTGCATGCTGCAGGAAGTGGTGGGGTGGCGGGGATGGCGGCGAATAGCAGGATAAAGAGGGCATTGGGATTGAAGAGTATGAAGCGGATGCCATCCAGGAAGACGCCGGCCAGTGGAGCAGCAGGGAGCAGCGGCTCCACCCCATCATCGCCTAGTACTGGTGGGGGAATAGTACCTGCTGCCTTCTCATTTACGGTGCCAGCCAGGTCGTCTGTGGCCACCTGCAGGCGGCCATTGACAGCGGCTGAGATCATGAGGGCGCAGATGAGGGTGACGGAGCAGAGCGACAACAGGCTTCGAAAGACTCTCATGAGGACTCTCGTCGGCCAGACCAGTAGAAGAGCGGAGACAATCATTCTTCCCATGGAGCTCCTTCGTCATCTAAAGCCGTCCGAATTCAACAGCACCCAAGAATACCACTTCTGGCAGCGGCGTCAGCTAAAGATCCTCGAGGCTGGATTAGTATTTCACCCTTGGATCCCACTGGACCCAAGAAATACCTATGCCACCAAGCTGAGAGACATCATCCGTGCCAATGATGCAAGGTCCATGGACACGGGGAAGAACTCTGAAAGCCTGAGGGCGTTCTGTAACTGTGTAGTTTCTCTAGCTTGGAGATCAGGTGCCGATGGCAGCCCGACTCACGACGTTTGCCACTGGGCCGATGGATACCCCCTCAACATCCACCTCTACGTCGCGCTCCTCCTGTCAGTGTTCGACCTGAGGGACGAGACCATGGTGCTGGAAGAGGTGGATGAGCTGATGGAGCTCATGAAGAAAACGTGGTCCACATTGGGGATCAGCAGGCCTGTGCACAATGTGTGCTTCACTTGGGTGCTTTTCCACCAGTATGTTGCCACAGGGCAGGTGGAGCCTGATCTCTTGTGTGCTTCCTTTGCCATGTTGGCTGAGGTCGCCAATGATGCTAAGAGGCCGGGAGACTGCAGAGAGCAGGGGGCCGCCGTTAATTATGTGAAAACTCTGCTGGCTTCTGTTCTAACTTCCATTATTGGATGGTCAGAGAAGAGATTGCTCGACTACCATGAGGGGTTTTCAAAAGCGAGCCCCGGATCAGTCATGGAGATTCTTCTGCCACTGGTGCTACAAGCAAGAAAAATATTGGACGATCAGGACATCATAGCAGCCACTACTACTGCAGCAGCACGGCAGGAGCCACAAGGAGAAGTACAACTAGTGCAGGCAGAATTACAAGAACAAGTGGCAGCAGGATCATCTGAAAATAGGGTCGATCTGTATATAAGGTCCTCAGTGAAGAATGCCTTCACCAAGGTGATTAATTAATATTCTTGTTATGTTAAATTAATATTAAAAGAGAGATGTATACGTAGTACATATATTGAATTTCTGAGTCTTTTAACTGTACACAAACTTATAATATATATATATATATATATGTTGCAGATGATAGAGAACGGGAATATGAGTATAAAGGCGGTTGACATAGACCGAGCATTGAGTGAAACTCTCATGGAGTTGGCACAAGCCACGGAGGAACTAGCTGCAAAGGAGAAGGAGACCTATAGCAACACTCTAAAGAAGTGGCATCCGGTTGCAGCTGGGGTTGCAGCCGTGACTCTACAGAACTGCTACGGGGATATATTGAACCAATATATATCCGGGGTTTTTACGCTCTCCAATGAGATAATAAATGTGCTTCAAAGAGCTGGGAAGCTGGAAAACATCTTGGTCCAGATGGTCGTCGAAGACAGCGTGGATTGTGAAGATGGAGGTAAATCTATCGTGAGAGAAATGGTACCTTATGAGGTCGATTCGATCATTTTAAGGCTTATAAGGAAGTGGATTGAGGAGACTTTGAGTAAGCCAAAGGATTGTGTTCAAAGAGCACAGGAAACCGAAGTGAGTTCTTAATTTGATCCTAGCCAGCTAGCTAATTATATTCTAACTGCTATATATTTAATTACAGCTGCTAGCTTGTAAACAACCATTAATTCATCAACCTTAGCAAAATGTTGTTAATCTAGCTTGTGGTTTAATTTAACACACTGTCTGTCTTAATTTCCTCCAGACATGGAATCCCAAGTCTAAAGCAGAACCCTTTGCACAGTCGGCAGTGGAGCTCATGAACCTTGCGGAGGCAACAGTCCATGAATTCTTCCAACTTCCAGTTGGAATGTCTGAAGATTTAGTTCAGGATCTTGCAGACGGTCTAGAGAGGATTGTTCGAGAATACACCACCTTCGTTGCATCTTGTGGTACGACCACTGACCACACCACAGCTTCCGCTAGCTAGCTACACGCTTTGCTTTATTAGCTATATATATTAATCTTTTACCAAGAAGGAATTATGATGCTAATTATGTCACAACAAATTCTTATATTTAGGAACGAAACAGAGCTATGTTCCATCACTGCCGCCACTTACTAGATGCAATCGAGACTCAAGATTCTCCAAATTGTGGAAAAAAGCGGGCTGCAGCGTGGGCACTAACGAGTTGCATCACACGCTATCATTTGAAAGTCATCATCCACGCCCGTCCACGAGCCGTGGAACCCAGAGGCTGTATATCCGTCTTAACACCTTGCACTACCTACTTTCTCACCTCAACTCCCTCGACAAGACCCTTTCCCTTTCCCCTCGTGCCGCTCCCTCAACTCAAAAGCGTTGTCCTCCCAGGAGTACTTGTACTCTTGCTGGCGGCTCGTCTTACTTTGAGCTTGCCAGGGCTTCGCTGCAAGGAGCAATCCAACACGTAGCAGAAGTTGCAGCCTATCGTCTAATATTCCTCGACTCAAACTCCGTCTTCTATGAAAATCTCTATGTTTTTGATGTGTCCAATGCAAGAATCAGACCCGCATTGTGTGTTCTTAAACAAAACCTCACTCTCCTAGGTGTGATCCTCATGGATAGTGCTCAACCGCTCGCAGTTAAGGAAGTGATGAAGGCCGCCTTTGAGGCATTCCTAATGGTTTTGCTGGCCGGAGGCAGCACTAGGATCTTTTCACTGACAGACTATGAGATGATTGAGGAGGATCTCAAGAGCTTGAAGCGGGTGTTTTGTGCAAACGGGATAGGATTGATAGCCGAGGAGGAGGTGGAGAAGGACGTGGAGATCGTGGGAGGAGTCGTCGAGTTGATGGGTCAAACCACGGAGCAGTTAGTTGAAGATTTCAGTACCGCAGCTTGCGAAAGGAGTGGAATCAGCGTGGCTGGATCAGGGCAGAAGCTACCTATGCCTCCAACAACGGGCAAATGGAACAGATCAGATCCCAACACGATATTGAGAGTCTTGTGCTATAGAAATGATCAAGCTGCTAATTCATTCTTGAAAAGGACATTTCAATTGCCAAAGAGAAGATGAAATCGTTAACTGTACATGTAGTACTTCATTGCATTTATCCAGAAAATTTTGATCGCGGGACTGCCTGCACGAAGCAGCTAGCTAGTAGCATTGTAACAATATCAAAATTCCATTATGGCTATAAGATCCCACCTCGACCTCGAGGCGGGCAGAGAGAGCACTTCACTTATTTTTTTATTATTTTTAATTTTTTTTTTTTTTTTGTCTCGTTTCTTATATATGGTACAAAATGCTAGGCGTTACCCAGTAGTTGATGGCAGGGGTTAGGAGGACTTGAGCATGAATTAATTAATACATGTTGTTCTATATCTTTCAAGCTCCTTAATTCCTCTCTCTTTTGAGAGTAAAAAAGAGAAATTTTGTCGAAAAACTAGCTACATATTCATTATGATACATATGGGCGAAAGTCAGATAGATGTAAGGAAGCAAAGAATTAGCTTCCATTCCATTCCATTCCATTCCATTAAGCTCCTCAGGGAAACCTTTGCTGGCCATTTTTTGGCTCCGTCATATAGCTTTTGTTTTGCAGTTCTTGTCTAAGTACTTCCATGGAGTCGGAGACTTCAGCCTTGTATACATAGGACTTGGCAACAAGGATGAAAAAGAGGAAGTTGAAGAGATTTAGCACGGCGAAGAAAGCATAGTAATAGTCCAAACGAGAGGCATTGAGATTATTGAGAATCCATCCTCGGTGGCCATGCTCCTCCGTAATATCAGAGACAACTGACAGAAGAAAGGTGCTCAGGAAGTTTCCCATTCCAAGGGAGGTCGAAAAGTAAGAAGTTCCGAGGCTCTTCATGTCCTCGGGTGCTTGATCGTAGAAGAACTCGATCTTGGCCACCTCGAGGAAGGCATCAGCGGTGCCCATCAGCACAAACTGAGGAAGCAGGATGAATATGGATAAAGGAACCTGTCCTCCATTCCCGACTAAACCGTGCTTCCTAGCAACAGTCAACCTCTTCCACTCCACCAACGACGAGATAGCCATGATACCTATATGAAAGACGAGGCCGATCCCCATTCTCTGAAGGAGAGTGATCCCTCTAGGATTCTTTGTAAGCCGTCTCATGATCCTCACGAAGTACCTATCATACAGCACGACCGAGACCAGCATTGAAAATGTCACAAACCCTGTCAAGCAGGCCGCCGGAAGATGGAACCCTCCAATCTTCCTATCCAGGGTGGTTCCCTGTTTCACGAACAGAGTCCCTATTTGAGCCACCATCGTGCTCGGAACAAAGGTGGCAATCAAAATTGGCAGCATTCTTATCATTTGCTTCGTTTCCTCCACTTGGGTCACCGTACATAGCATCCATGGACTATTCATATTGCTTGAACCTGCAGTCAACAGTACTGCAGCTTTATTCAGGCACCTGCAAATATGTTTACTCGAGTGTGAGTACTACCTTATGTTTATGCTATGGGCCCCTAACCACATCGGACGACATAATAAGATCTGATTTGTGATAGCATATAAGTACTGCTGTCAGTGTCAGCTCATATTCATATCTGATCATCTATTTCTATTTATTTATTTATATACCTCAATGAAGGAGTGGAGTCTATTCTGAATTTGCCTCCCTTGGTATACTCATTCAAGTCAAGCTCATACAAAAGCTTAGGATCGTCAGGGACAGGAACCTTCAGTTTCCTGATGGAAGCCACGAGGACCCTACCCATCCTTGTGAAGGGGCTCCCAGTGGGCACCTTATGCCTATAAAGAGGTGTCCCAGCCAAGAATATGGCGACGGAGATGGCTAGCCCGACCGTGGGGATCCCATAGCCGAGGGTCCAGCCCACATTGTCCTGGATGTAGACCAGGATGGTGTTGGCAAAGAGAGTGCCAAAGAAGATGCTGAACATCCACCAGTTGAAGAAGGAGAGCTTGTAGGCCTTCTCCCTGGGCTCGAACTCATCGAACTGGTCCGCGCCTATTGTCGAGATGTTGGGTTTGGTCCCTCCGGTGCCAATGGCTAGGGTGTAGAGTGCCCCGAAGAAGATGGCTAGCTGCAGGGTTGTGGCCTTTTTGCAATGGGATGGGTTGGGATCGCTGCAGTCTTGTGGCTTCAGCCCAGGAACTGACACTGCCAGTGTAAGTACGGACATCCCCTGTACGTAGGAATCAAACTAAAAGGATCAGGCTTCCTCATTCTCATGGGCACAACACGTTCCTTCCATTTTTAGTTACTCGATCTCCAACTTGACACAAAATAGCCAAAAAAAAAACATATATTTTTAACTAAATCATAAAGATATTATTTTTATTTCTTTATTTCTTTATTTCTTTATTTTTTATTAAACTATTTACACATGATTACGTTTTTGTTATATGTTATATGTTTTTATTTTTATTATTATAATAATTTATTTTTAAAATATTTTAAACATAATTAACTATAGGTTACCCTTTGATTATTCTATTTTTATTTTTATTTTTGTAATAATTTTTTATTATATTGTTTAAATTTGTCTCACGAGATTGATTTTTATGAAAACTTATTACAGATTTCGTTCTCTTATTACATACATCTTACCATAGTACTTACTATTCTATATTTATTAAATTAAATAGTATACAATTTTATACCTATAGGTCATGTTTGATTATAGGATTAAATTAGATTGAATAGATAATACTCCGGATAAGAAGAAGGATTGTAAAGAAAATGATTAAATGTTTCACTATTAATCCAATCAAGGAGTTGTTAGATTATCTTGGATTAAACGTAGAATTATATTTTTTTGGACAAAAATATACCTATATAAAACCAAAGTGACAATTCACAACCTACCCCCACAACTCAACCAAACAAAAAAATTAAATG
>JAOWBR010143185.1:0-23182 GCA_028571145.1 Dionaea muscipula
TGTATTGGTCCATCTCATACCAAGTGCTAAATAAATAGGAATCACGCTCGCAGGATTCGAACTCGTGACCTTTGGTCTCACCTATTCTGATACCATGTTAGGAAACCAACTCTACCAAATGAATAATATTTATTTTAACACCACTAATTTTTTTTCCTCTCAATCTCTCTCTTCTCCACTACCTATTCATTAAATTCAAAATTAGAAAACAAACCCCTATTAAAATAAACTAATCATTTTTCTCTCTCTCCTCCATGTCACCTTTAATTTATCTATTAATTGTAGCTTTGATTTTAACCTATGACAACTATTTTTTGAAAACATTTTGCCATGTAATTAACATCTAACAATAAATTAAGGCTAAGTGGATACAACGTTGATGCTCTAATGTGACCTTCAATAAGAATTGTTTTTTCTCCAGTTATTGATGAAAGGAATCGTCTTTGACAAAAACAATATAGGGACATTACAATTTTTTTTATCAACAAAAAGCTCTCTATTATTGATAAAAAAAAAAAATTGTCTCCCGTTATGAATTATAATTAAACTAGAGGTAACCCGTGCCGTTGGCATGATAAATATTTTTATAGTTTTATTTTCTTATAAAAATAGCTCGTGTACGTTTAATAAAAAAAATTTATATCAACATTATGTTTATATTGATCTACATAAAAATTATGATTTTTTACTGTAATATTTTTATATCAACATTAGGCTTGATGTGTGTGTATATATAAAAGAATAAAAGAAAAATGAATGGTTAAGATTTATAAAAGAAAAATGAATGATTGGGATTTACAAGAAGATAAGTTAATAGATATATAAGATTTGAATTGAATTGTGTTTTTTTATCATAGATTTTATTCTTTTTTTAATTATTTCTCTCCCCATAAAATAATCAGTCAATCACATTGTAAGATTATGCCAAGTAGGATAAATGTTTATCTCCACTTATTTATTTTCCCTTATTTATCTCCCATTCAAACTTTTTTAAAAACATATCTTCTTTGTAATATAGATGGTTTACTAGTAATGTAGTGCATAGAAGGAAAGATGTCCCATTGATGATGTAAACCGCTATGACTAATGTTAATAAGTTGTTTAATTACGATACTATTCATATTGTAATTAATCTCACTAAAGGACAAATTAACTAATATTATGCGCGCATATTATGTTAGCTTATTGATTCAAATAAGTGTCATTCATACAGGCTAAGTGAGAGAATGTTAGAATAATTTCCTACATGAAGGCATTAATATTAACATCATTGATTGGATATGATATTTATTTATTTATTTATAACGAAATATCTAAGTGAGATTATTATGGGGAGGGTTGACGGGATGTTTTGGGAGTAGAAACGACTTCATTTAAGGGTTTTTTACTGTGAATGGATGTTAATGGATAGACGATCGTGTCCTAGGTGAAGGAAGGGAGTTTTGTACACCCAATGTTTCGCAGGGGACGATTCGGTCTAGGATGAAGCGATCTTACGATCCTGTGGACTGAGGATGTGATATTTGTTGGTTTCGACATGATGTGGGGAATGTGGGGAATGTGGGGCCTGGGGCATAGTCAAGGATGGTTGATCCCGAGCATGGCTAGATTTGTGGACGTGGACAGTTTTTCGACGATTAAACATGATTAAGGATGTGAGTGTAGACATGGAGTATGGTCAGGAGCGATTTGCATCAGTCTTGGACACATTGTATTTTGTAATCATCTAGGCTAGTATAAATAGCTCATTCTATGAGTGTGAGAGGGATATCAAGTCAAAAATCGCACCCAATGTGAAATCCATCTTTTAGCGTTTATTTTCATTTCTTTAGTTCTCATAGTTAAAACTCGGTTCTACCTTGTAACTCTCACTCAGCGAGAGATTGTCATTCCTTGGCGTAGGGCGAATTCTCCCACAAGGACGTCGTCTTTGGGTGTCACTGGCTCACCATACATTTGATCGAACGAAGGGAGGTTTTTCCTATTTATCCACGTTTATGAGGAGGCAGTATAATCGCTTTATTTGATCACCTTTATCAAATAGGAAACTATCCACACTCTGCCTACATTCCTTTTTCTTTTTCTTTTTGTTTTTTTTGACCGTGAATCCCTTACGTTATGTCAATCAAGGAAAAAGATAAAGGTTATGTGGGAGAAATAGATTCCAAGGGCCAAGGCTTTCAATACATGGTGAAAGAAGAAACGATAAAGTTTATCCAATAGTGCAGACCAGTGATTAGGATCGAAAGACTAAACCCAAAAAAAATTAAGAGGATCATCTAGAATAGCTGATTCCGGTATGTCAATCTTATCAACCGTTGATTTCCGCATCACAGTTGTGATTATCATGATAGTTTGAAAATTTGTATCTAATTATGATTTTAGTTGACACTATCTGGCAAATCATTGACATTTTACGATTAAATTGATTTAAAGGAGAAAACGATGGAGCTTTAAATGGATAAATAATAAGAATTAAGTGTAGAGATATAGATAGAGGAAGCATACATAGAAAAAGGGGATCATATCCTAATCAACCCTCAATCCCCATTAATTAAGCAAATCATTGAATTATACATTAATTAATAAACATCTATGGATCCTTGGAACTGATCAAATCTGTAAACCTATACATACATGTATGATATTTATATTTATTATACATGGAAATTAAGTGAATCGTTAGAGGGATGACGAATCGAGCTACTAAATGCATGATCGTGGAAACTATCCTGTCTTTCCCATGCATAGCTGCATATATGCAGCCCCTATGACAGGTTATATATTCACGCCAAGAGAAATTAATCAACATATATATATACAATCACCATCATGACCATGAATACCTCCGACTTCCTCTCCTCCTTGTTGATGATGATGATTGTCGTGGCGGCACTAGTCGTATCCCTCACAACCAGCTGCACTGCCAATGCTACCCTCGTGCAGGAAACATGCAAGAAGATTGCGAAGTCAGATCCCAACGTGAATGCCGACTTCTGCGTGACGACACTGAACTCGGATCCGGCGAGCAGGAAGGCAGCCAACCTTGAGCAACTGGGGATTGTTTCTCTCAGGATATGTATGACGAAAGCAACAAACCTGCAGCCTCGTATCAGGGGGCTACTACAGCAAAGAACGTTTGATCAGTATGCAAAGAACTGTTTGAAGGATTGCCAGAAATTCTACTGGGACGCCAAGGAATCGTTGCAGTCTGCCGTGAGGGACTTCAAGGTTAAAGATTTTCCCAAGGCGGGCTTGGATATCACAGCCGCGCTGAACTCGTCGAGTACTTGTGAGGATCAGTTTGGACAGAGGGGTCGGGCAGCTTCGCCATTGACGCAGGAGAATGGTGATTTCTTTCAGATGACTGCTATTTCTCTTTCCATCTCTGCTATGTTACGCTAGAAATCAATCTCTTATTGAAGGACCAGTTTAAAAATAATTGGCCTTGGATCTTTAAATTTCGTTATGTGCTGAAAGCATAACTTTCAAAATTGTGACAAGAATAATTTAATTTAACTGTTGAAACGGCTTGTTTTCGACCTGGAATTTTTGAGTTTCATCAATCAAGATTTGTGGTTGTATTATTGAACTCATCCTCCTACAATTGAAGACAAAACGAAAAAAAAAATTGGGTAAACTAGTTGAACACTACATGAGATATCCATTTGTATTACAATAAGGCCTACAACAGGAGGGAGGGGGGTGGCAATTTCAGTAGTGGTGTATAGGAGTTTGTACAAAGATACTGCCAGGTTCCTGCGAAACAATTCTAATTTGTATTGCAAGCAAGCAAGCAAGCAGTTAGCAACCAGAGGATACTGGAATTGAACCTGAAGAAGCTGACTTTACGGCCAATATTTGGTCAGAATCCCTGGAAAGGACAACCAGCAGGTATGGACATTACCATACAGCAACTATAAGTGGGACATGGTAGCGCACCATGATCACACGACTTCACGGTTCACACAGGTACCCGCTTCCCACGGTATCGATCAAACAACTGCACAGTTTAAAGTAGGTGATTTTAGTTTTCCCGGATGCGTGATGCTTGTACATGAATGAGTGATGTACCCAAATCTCATTCATGGTGATTCTATTAGTAGACAACTTCACTAGTGACAGCATGACTATTAGAAAAATGATACAGTAAGGACTTTAACAATGGGATGTGGAGAACTCGAAGGAGCCTGTTATTCTCACTCATGACATGACATGCCCTATAATGGGACACGTAAAATTATAGATGTAAACGCACCATATTTTCTACAATATCAGATCTGACCCCAAAACCCAATGAACATGAGATATAGACAGGTTTCCAAAAGAAATGTCATCCTTAGATAATTGAACATTAATTGATCCTACAAATTCCACTCCCTCCCAGAAAAAAGAACAGAAAAAAAGAGAGAGAGAGAGAGAGAGAAAAGAGCTCCTAAATACACTCAAACCAAGTTGGTGAAACCATGACAAGGAAATGGATACACTGAAACCTTGGGCCCAAAAGTCATGGTCTCTTTAACTTCCTTACTATTGAGCATTTGCAAACATGGAAGAAAAAGAAAAAGGGAGAGAAAAAGAGAATGGGAGAAGACGAGGGGAAAATGCAACATACTATGAACAAGCATCGTCAGATTGTAAAGAGCTTTTTTGCAGATCACTAAGTTCTGCTCCCAAATCAAAACAGAAAAGAGCAGTATGGACAGGTATAAATTTGTGATCAGCCAAAACCCTCTTTCTGAAAGCAGCCCCAACACCAAAACCCCAAAACTCATGGAAGGGAAATTATCAATGGCTCGCTTTCTAAGAAGACATAAATGGTATAAAAAATCCTGTGTCTCTTCTCATGCAACCTATAACAAATTTTCCCCCATCTTCACTTCCCTAATTCATAGAGTCGATCAGAATAACTGCCAAAACATCCTCACCTCCATCATAACTACCCGATGTTTATGCCCTTAACTAATCACATATGCTAAGGTGCAGGGCCCAATGTACCCATGCAGATCTGAATGGTCATCTTATGCCTACTTTCTATTGCAGCCCACGGGGACCGAAGTTTTTCTAAACATCTAACTGGAAACTCCAATCAATTTGTCAACTCTACATTTCAACCATCTTAACAATAAGAGCAACAACAGGCGCACTCCCCTCCCCCAAGTGTAATCTAGGGTAAGTTAAACAAATATACCTTCATGTGTGCATGTTTGTCTACATAGGTGTGTGCCCGTGTTTTGGGAGGGGGAGCATCATTCCCTTCCTAAGGTCTTCCTAATCGGTAAAGATAGAGGAAAAGTTACTGAGCAACCTGTTCCCAATTTATCCCTTGCCGTTAATCCCCACACCAATAAAAAGAAAAACAAGTTATAAAACAGAGCATTCCGAAACATTTGAAACTTTAAGGTGCAAAAATTGCTGAGAAACCTACCGATCGGACAAAAGGTTGCTGTAAGAACCAACCAAGGACAGGGATTCTTTGCAAGAAAACAGCAAGGGTAGGCCAAAATCCACTGCACAGAAAGGTCAATCAGCAATTGCCATACAAGCCGCAGACATGATATTTTGGGGGAAAAAAAAAATTCAAAGAAGAAAGAGAACCTGAAGAGTATAATGAATCCATATGATTCCAAAATCATCCCCAGGATTGGCCAGCCGATAATGACAAAAAAGAATCCAGCACCAAAAGATATTGTTCCCTGCACAAGCATGAAGAGGTAGCAGAGCACGTGAAATTCAAGAAACAAAAGCAAGAAACAGGGAGCAAGAGGATTGAAACTACTGGTATTACCTTATAATTCTGAGGTTTCATATAAAACTGTAGTGTGGATTTCACTCCAATGGTCAATGCTACACCAGACAAGAAAAGGATCTGAATGAACATCAGAAATCATATAAGACAGCATCATTATCAACGAAAAGCATGAAAACATAAAGGCAGCAAAGAAAGAAAAAAGGATATAAGGAATGGGAAACCTACATTGCCCATGGCAAGAAGTCCTTTGTCAAATAAGAAGATGACCCCAAGGAATGTGAAGAAGATACCAAAGCCAGTTAACCCTAGCCCAATCTCTGTTCCGTTTCAAAATGGAGATATATCAGAGAAAATTGAAAGGTATTGAATAACTATCAAAAAAGTTGCACATACTATGACTAATTCGATCAAGATAAGGAAACACTAAGACTAATCAAAGAGAAGCATCTATATGTAGCATTACCAAAGGTGTGATTGAGTCCAAAGTCATAAGCTTTAAGCAGTTTATATATAATTAACTCGGCAATACAGACCCATATGCTAGTTGTTATCAGGAACGTCGCATATTTAAAGGTAAATCTCCAATAAACAATAAATTAAGCTAGACAATAAATCAAGCATTACAAATCAAGCATCTAAGCTGCCACGTGGAATGGACAAATATGCCAACTCCAGACAAAACAAGTACAAAATGTGTAGGAGCAAGCACTAAAATTTTGGTAAATCTAACATTTTGAACTTGCAGTAGAATAGAAAACAAAGAAAGCAGATCATAATGGGAGGCTAATAGGCTATTGTCCAGTCACTCCAGTGAGTGGAGAATCATGGACATGGAATGCTCCTATGCACATTAAGAACCTCTCTCAGTGAAGCAAATCTTTACAACAGATTATCTTCCACATAAAGTTCACCTTACATGGCAGGAAGATGCATAATAGTATACGTGAATCAGAAACTCGAATCCTGAACCAATGCTTCATGATCATACAGAACCACATGCCAAATACAAGGGTAACGGAAAGCAATTTGGCTCAAACTCAAAAATATCCCACTACAGTAATACCTATGCAATAAATTCTATTAAATGACATTTCTAGCATGGCTCCTAGCACTATCCATGGACTCTACAAGCTTCAAAGGCAAAAAAAACACGTGTATTGTTTCCACAATGATGCATATTACAACAAGCAGCGTGCTATTTTTTCATCTTTTGCCCGACCTAACCCATTCAATATCTGGAGTCTGAACATAAGACAAAAACAAATATGCATCCTCATATTGAAAGAAATACAAGATCCCAGTTGGATCTTCACATACAATCAATGGCTTCGATTTTACTTGCAATTCAAATCACTATTTTCCTCATAAACTCTAAAATGGTACAGCAGGTTCAAGTCATTAAGTGCTTGAGCTACTTGTCTTTCAGAACCTTGTGAGCGAATACTATGAAAAACCAAAGCTAAATGAGAATGTTCAGATTGCCTACATTCTTATTTCTTAAAGGAATTGTGAAAAGTGGAATGAGGACCACTCTAGTTTGTATGGATAGTGAAGAGGAAAGAATTTTCATTTTATGCATTCATTCCTGATAAACAAACAAGTTGTAAGCAACATTGTAGCCCCAATAGAAAAAAGCCCCTAACTCCACACAACCCACATGAAGAAACAAAACCCTCAAGTGAATAATACAACAGAAGCATGAGCAGAAAATTCAGGGAGAACATCCCTGCAGCACACAAAAAATTCAGTATCTATATGCAACAAATTCAACCATCCAGACCTAATCATACAGAAATAGTTGCTGCAAGAGCAAAAATCAGCCAAGCCAACACAAACTTCTCTTTAAGAAGCCATGGATCATGGAGAGCTAAAAGGTAATGTAGTAAGCAAGGCAGATACAGCAAACAAACTACACCATCACAAGGAAAAAAAAAACAGGCAAAAGAAGTAGCAACGGGATATAAGAATGCGAGACACTACAAGTGAAAAGGGATCAATCACCCACTTTTTCTGTCATTCATCTCGAACGAAACCATTTTGCCAACTTCAATACAACAACCAATATATCACCGATACCACAGCCTATCCCGAAATCCAGTAAAACCCTGTACAAGCTTCCGCGGAAACAGACACACTACAATTCAACAGAAACGGAACCATGTCAACTTTCACTGAAACATGAAAAAGAACAAAATAAGGGAAAAAACAGAAACACTCCTTGCATTAATCGAACAGACAACTCAATGTCGTAGTAAAATCTCATGCGATCAAGAATCATCAACCGAATATCTGGAATCATTGAATTCTAGGGCTTCAACAAACTAAATATACCTGAATCGGAACACAAGCAAATTTGCCTACAGCAGAATGTTTAAGTAGAAAAAAAGACTTGTATAAGAAAACATTGAAAATTTAACAGAAAAAAAAAACTTAAAATTCTATGCAACTTAATTCAGTCATTCAAAATTGTTGAAAGTGAATGGAATTGAAGGAGACGAAAAAAGCAGATGATTGATGTGTGTGAAAGAAACCCTAGAGCATCGATTTGAAAGCGAGAAATGCGGATGCGAGCTGAGAGAACTGAGAGACTCACCTGGCAGTTACTGGCGATGGCGATGAATTGAGGAGACGGCGAAGGAAAGGAAGAGGACAAAGGTTGGGCGTCTTATCGTGAGGTAAGCGTTACGAGAAAGGGTATTTGCTTTTGTAGAATCGAAAGAATTAAAAAAAAAAACACAAAAAACAAAATGCCCACGTTGTTCATCCAATCACAAGCTGCCCACGTTCTTCATCAAATCACGTTAAAATCTATATTAGAGCATCTCCAATCTCGTCAAAATCGATATTAGAGTGACTCAGAGTCACTAGACTACTTCCAACGTCCAAGTTACTTCACATCCATGCATCCATATGGCTGCCCATCAAATAGTAAGAAGAGAGAGTGATTGAAAATCGATTCTTTAAAAAAAGATTTCTCAAGGATCTTAATCAAGTCTACGAAGAGTCGTAAAAGTCGTAGAAGGAAGATCGAAGACGAACGAGTCATGCAGATCAAGATTAGAGGACGGACACGTAGAGTCGTGAACGTCTATCATCCCCACCTCAGATCGACATCTCGATCTGTCCGCTATAAACGCCAAATAGGTACGTATCCATTTACATGTTATCGCACACATTATATATGGTATGACCCGAACTGGATTCGATTTTAAATTTTTAATTTTCGCTCTGTGCATGCCATAGATCCCAACACCAACTACATATAAATATCTTATGGATGCAAAACCTCGTAAGTGGTCTCGTGCATATTGTCCTGATCGTCGTGATGACTTTATGACGTCTAATATCTTAGAAAATTTAAATTAATGCTTGAGACATGCACACAAGTTGGCTATATGTTCGGTAATCGAATTTGTTCGTGATATGCTGCAGAGATAGTTTGTTGAAAGGCACAATGATGCTATAAAATCTAATACCCTTTTAACGAAGTAAGTAAATACTCGTGTGAACAGGTATATAAGCGATGCTGAATGTATGCAAGTGAAGCCCATCGGTAATACGTGTTACAAGTAATGGATGACTAAAGAGGTTATGTTGCTGATCTAAGCTTGCGATCATGTATGTGTTGAAGGTTTGACTTGGATTTACTACCTTGCGCACATGCAACTGCTGCTGTTAGGTATTATCATTACCACCACATTATCTTGGATTTACTACCTTATGCATATGCAATTGCAACTGACTTGGATTTTATTTTTATTTCTCAGAAGGGTGAAGCAATCAGTGACATCAATCTGTGCTGACTATTATAAAGTGGAGATACTTATGCAAATGTATGTCGGTTGAGTATATCCAGTCGGCGATCCTGACGATTGGGATTGTCCTGAAAGAGTTAGGAAAAAACTTGTTAATCCGCCTGTGATCCACATTCCTACAGGTCGTCCCAAAAGTAGAAGAATTCTTCTGGTGCAGAGAGATGACCACGTCGACAATAAAAGTGTTCAAACTGTCAAGATGTAGGGAATAATCGTGTGAATTGCAAAGTTTCGATCCCTTTTGATACTCCCGGAAAAAACCATAAGAGTAATCACCAAAGTCCCGAAGAGAACCGGGTCCGGGAAGTCCGGGCAGAGGATGGATCCGGCTGGCTCGGGGGAGGAGTGGGCTAGACAACTTCGTATGGCCTGAAAAAGACGAACAAACCCGTCAGAGGGCACCCCGAGGTATTAGCTCGGGGAAACCGCTCCGATGCTTAACTCAGCAAGTGTGGAAGAGGGGAAGGGACCCCCTGCAGAGTCTACCGAGCGTGCACTGCCGAGTGTGCAGAGGCTGTGGGCAGAGAGGAAGAGACCGAGGGTGGCTGACCGAGCGTGCACTACCGAGCATAGTACACCGAGGGTCCAACCGAGCGTGCAGGGGAGAGTCCAAAGTGTAAAGTCCGAATGCAAAGGTAAGAATGCGCGTACCTGAGAGTTGGGTGGAGACCCCTATTTATAGGGGTTGGAAATGTGATGAAATTACCAAAAAGGCATTTACCGAGCGTACCGAGCGTACACTGCCGAGGGTCATACCGAGCGTGCACTTTCGAGTGTGCACTGTCGAGGTTGGTACCGAGCGTGCACTAGGGAGGATCTTCTGAGGTTTGATCAATCTAGGCCTCTTACCGAGCCTGCACTACCGAGGCCATTACCGAGCCTGCACTACCGAGGCCATTACCGAGCCTACACTTCCGAGGTCATTACCGAGCGTGCACTGAAACTCCCGAAAAAAGTGCGGTCGATCCGATAGATCTCCTGGCTCACACACCAAGGGGTAAATTCGGGTATATCAGAGAGTAAGTAAATAAAATTATGCCAACGACACAGACAACTTTTAATTGGATAAATATCACATCAAAGACTTAAACTCTTTTCTTTTTTATGATACAGATTATATCAATTAATAATTAACGTTTTTTTTTGTTAGGTTTTTTCCATCGGCTACAATCAATTAATAAATATATCAATCGTCATTTCAGTTTTTATTTTTTTTTATAAAAAGAAAAACCTTTTAGAAAGAAAAACCTTTTAAACCTATTATAAAGAAAACCTTTTTTTTATCAATCTTGCTACTTGACAGGAAAATTGGAAGGATGATTGGAATGATAGGTGAGGTGGCAACACCACAATCATAAGAATCTAAATAAAAAAAATAAACTGTAGGTCCTACAGTTATTTCTATGACTGTAACTGTGACACCTCGTTTATCCTTCCTGACATGCTTTCAAACATCTTTTATGTAGAATTATTTTTTTTTATACGTCAATTCCTGTGGTTAGAGCTCCATCATCAATTTCTTTTCTCCTCTGACTCTCTGTAGCGGATTGATTTTCTTTAAAAAAATGAAACCTGGAAGGCTGGAATGCAAAAAAAATAAAAAATAAAAAATAAAAAAATGAAACTCTTGCAAGTTATAATATTCGGGTGGTTATTCTCCTAACCATTATGATCCACATGCTCAGCCGTAAGATTAAAAACACTACTCATAATCAAAACCCTAAACGCATTCTCACAAACCCAATCACGTGCCTTTATTTACCCTTCTCCATCTCCAACCTCAATGACCCTCACACCACCAGACGACCAGCGACCGTCGCCGGCGAACGGAGGCGGCGAATTGCTGTCGGCGACCGAAGGGGGTATGGATCCCCTCTTCTCTCTATCGTGATTCTCATTTCTCTCTCAAGATTCTCACTCACTGTCTCTCTCTCGTTCTGAAAATTACTCTCTATCGAGAGTTACTCACTATCTCTCTCGCCGACAACCAGGAGGATCCACGAGGCCAGTTCGCCGAATCCAGTTCGCCGAATTCAGTTCGCCGTAGAATCGGTGTTCATTCTCTCTGTGATTTCAGTTTCAGTTTTAGGGTTCCCAAATATTTTGCTGCTATTTCCCATTTCTTTTGCTTGAAACCGGTGAAATAGGTGTTTTTTGTTTGAAATCAGTGAGTTTTCGATTTTGTTAATGCTAATTTTGTTAACATCTCTTGCTAATTTTCAGTGAGTTTTCGATTTTGGTATTGGGTTTAGTTCATGCTGCTAATGCTGATTTTGTTAACATCTCGTGCTATAAAGGCAACTTGTTGCTGCATATGCTAATTTGCTGCTCATGTTGCTGCATTTCAGGTGTCCTCATGCTCATGTTGTGTAAACCCTCACCGCTAAACCTTCCACCACGCAATACCCTGGCCCCCGCGGTTGCTGCCGGCCACCTCCGTCCTACCTGACCGAAGCCATCCTCTGCCACCCAGCTCCTCTGTCACCCGCCGAAGCCATTTAAAACCCACCGCTTTTCCCTGTCGACCGGTGAACTCTAACCAGAGAACCTATATTTCTCAGCGCCGCGACTGCCGTTATAAATTTCCCTATAAAGAGAGATGCCAAGGACCACCACGTTAGAGTGCCCAGGTTGTCCTCCAATTAGGGCTTTAACATTCGACTCCCTCGGCCTTGTCAAAGGTGTGATTCCCCTTATGCCTTTTGAATTTCGATTTTTGCTGAAGGATTAGGTTGATTTTTTTGTTTTACTCATGTTTTTGTATTTGGGAATTGGATTTTTTTTTTTGTAGTAATTGAAGCTCGGGATAAGGAAGTTGGGATTCCCAAAGTTGTTGAGAGATGGGGCGAACCTGACTTTTCCAAAGGCATCTTAGCGGCTTCTATTGATGATTCTAAATCTAATCCAGTATGCTTCTTCTACTTCATCATCTTCTTCTAATTTTTTTTTTCCTATATGCAAGTTGATACTTTTTGTAAAGTTACTGGTGTTCCTTGATTTGAATTGTTGGAAGGTGCTATGATTCTTTTCCAAGGGCTTTCTGCTTTGCTTGAGGCTGTTTCACTAGTGAGGCCAAATGGTACTCAAGCTTTTTTGGTTAATATTGGTATGTTTTGAATGGCGGTATTTTTTTTAATCATAGAAATAATGTGAAGTACATCAAAATTAAGGCTTGCCAATTTATACCTTTAAGTATGAATTTGTAGTTCGGTATGAAGAAAAGGGCTTAAGGGGTAGGCATTGTTTATCTCTGTGTGTTATAGTAAATTGGATGTGTTTTCTGAAGGAAGCCATTTGGGATTCTATGTTTTGGAAATTACCCCACCTCTTTGTTGATGCTTGTGCTTCTTGACTTATTTGATTTATTATGGACCAGTTTTGAATGATAAAGTGAGAGGGTTTTGAAATTGCCAATATTGCTTGTTCATTTTTTTTTGCTTAATATAAGATAAAATGAGGATATATTTGTGTTAATGTTTCTCTGATCCTCTGGGATATCTTATTAATGGCATTTTATGGATGCAGTTGTTAGCTCTTGCCAGGAAAAATGGAATGGTGAGTCTTCTCTTGTAACTTTACTGGTATAGTGTTATTAGCAAAGTTGATTCTCATTGTTAATCTCAACTTGAAGCTTAATCATAGGTTTCAAGCAATTCAATGTGTGTGATGCTATATAACAGATTGAAGTGCTCAGTCCTATGAATGGCCAGCTTAGCTTTTCAATCTCCCGCGAGGCAGAAGCTGTTACTTCTCTTGAAGATGATCCGATTGCTGGGTTGCATCTATTCAAGAGGCAGAGACAAGAACCTTCATTGAGGTATTGCGGCTTAATTTCATTGTGCCATGGCTCACATGAAAGGAGCAGATATCTCAGGAACAAACCTGTAGCTTCTTTATATTCTTTTTTCTCTTCCCATGCCGATGGCAATTTAATTGACTAATTTGATGTGATCAACTTATTAGGTCATGCACCTTGCTTACTTGTACCACTAAGGGGGATGCTTGTTTGAGGTCCATGGAAGTTCCAAACACAGTAGATGATGTCTCAGCTGGTCCTTCTGAAACATGGAGGGTGTGCAATTCCGGGAATATTTACTGTTCTAAGGTGGATGGTGCTGAGAGACATTTCATAGTTGGGGGGTAAATTCAGTTTATAATCATTTTGTAAATGATGACCCAAAGTGATTGAATTAAGTAAGTGGCTGTTGAACAACTATGCACTTTTTTCATCCAGGAAAGGTGTTGAAGTTAACATGTGGGATCTTGAGAATAAAAGCAAGATTTGGACTTCAAAATCTGTAAGTTTTCTTTATTAACTTTAGTTGTTCATGCACATTTTCTAACTCTGTTACCAATACCGTGCATGAATTTCTTTAAACGGTCCTTACTACCTTCTTCAGCCGCCAAAGAACAACCTTGGTATATTCACTCCAACTTGGTTTACATCCATGACTTTTCTAAGCAAGGATGATCATCGTAAGTTTGTGGCCGGTACTAACAACTATGAGGTAAGTACTTTTGAAAAAGTTGTCCTATGCAGGATTTGAGTTGTTTCTTTTGTAAATTTGTATGTATACCTTTTGTCATTCTGCCCAGGTCCGCCTTTACGATGTGTCCGCCCAAAGAAGGCCTGTTTTCTCGGTTGTTTTTCGGGAGTCGCCCATTAAAGCAATTGCTGAAGATGTAAATGGGCATACCATATATTTTGGAAACGGCTCGGGTGAGCTAGCCTCTATGGACACACGTACAGGTTTGTTTGCAGCAATCTAACTCAATTTGTTTTTTGTTTTTTTTTTCCCGCTCTGTTTTTGTTTGCCTTTTTATTCTCATCCCCAACTATTGTCTCCATCCTAACAGAGGCCAATCTTCTTATTTGTTCTCTTGAAATTTTATAGGGAAATTGTTGGGGTGTTTCTTGGGGAAGTGTTCTGGAAGCATTAGATCCATTGCCAGGCATCCTAAGCTCCCTATCATAGCTTCATGTGGTTAGTACTTTATGGTCGTCTTATTTTTTTTTAAAAGTAATAGATAGTAGTAGAAATATGTTTTGGTCTCTGTTAAAATAAATATAATTTACGGGTCTTCTATCACAAGGTTGACCTTTTGGTAGAGTTAGTTATTTTAACATAGTATCAGAGCAGGCATAATCAAAGGTCACGAGTTCGAATTCTACAAGCACGAGTCACGACCCCTATTTGTCCAACACTTGATATGAGATGAGTTAGCGTACAATCTACATTTCAAAGCTCAAAAGAGGCATTCTCGTGAGTAGGCAGAGAGGCGTCTCTGTGTCTGTCCAACATTTCATACTGCTGCTCTGTTGTGTTTATTGGTTGAGTTATTCAATCAAAAATAGTAGTGTACTTATGATTGATGTAGAACAGCTACAAAACACCTCAACTTATATTTCACTCTTCTTCACTACTGTTGAATTGTTCAAAATCAAGTGGAGCAACAATTTGGATTATGATCACTCTTCTTCTGGCATTGTGTTGTTGCTGACTTTGAAGATCCTTCCTGTTCTCCAGGACTGGATTGTTATTTGCGATTTTGGGATGTTAACACCAGACAACTTCTTTCTGCGGTATGCTGCTATTAACTCCTCTATACCATATGATTATTGGAACAAATTTCTATTCTGATAACCGATATCCAAGTTCAATGATTTCATTTTTTCGTTAAGACTTGCATCGGCTTTCTTACGCATCATTGTTTGTTTTTTTTTCTTATTAATTTTTCTTGGGTGTCACAGGTATTCCTAAAGCAGCATCTGAGTAATGTTGTCCTCGATTACAACTTCACCATTGAAGGTTAGTGTTTCTGGGCACCGGCTGTGCTTGAAGTTCTTTTATGCTTTCGATTTCTAGAGTCTTGAGAGATAGTCACATCATTTTTCTAGAATTATTATGTCATGTCTCAGGTCCAAAGCCCTCTTAACCACACCTAATCAAACTCATTTTCTTCTCCGGATTGAAAAGGTTAAAGCGTCATTGACAATGATAGTCTGATAGAACTGATTAAGTTTATATTTAATATCAAACACCGATGTGGGATTAAAGGTATCACAATCTCCTTCACTTAAAGCACTGACGTCTTCTTTAAGCTCAATCAGACACAAACGAGTTAGCACTCAGACACAAAGATCATCAAGTCATCTATGTGGCACCTTACCTCCACTACATTAATTCCACCAAGCCCATCATGACTCGTTTGCTCTAATATCATCTTTGTCTCGCCCTAGGTTTAGAGTCTTGTCAATTACATCCATTTAAACTCATTATTCTTTTGGGATTAAAAAGGTTAAGCGTTGCTGATAAGGATAAAACTACATCAGGTCCACCAAGCCCATCATGACTAGTTTGCTTTGATGCCCTCTTTGTTACACCCTAAGTTTAGAGTCTTGTTATTTGTTAATCACACCCAATCAAGCTCACTGGTTCTCTCGTGTCGTGGTGTAAACTTCCTTTGACAGAACCAGCAAAAGATACGACAACAGATCGACCACCGGATGAGGTTGAGGAAGAGTTGAAACCAGAGAGAAGGAAGAAGGCTCGTATGGAAAGCATCAGACATGGAAAGGATCACGAGTCGAGGAAGAAATCGAAGAAGCTCAAATGACCCGGGAAGTAAACTTATGTCAATTTATGTTATATGCTAAGATGGTTTGATTAGTAATTTCACTTAGTAAATTTGGGATCATAGCGTGAGAACAATTCTTTGTCTTTTTTCCTTATAATTCTGTAGCTTTATCTCTATCATTTGTTGTAAGGCTCCGTTTTAATGCCTATTTGATATTTTCTCTTTTTCTTTTATTTGGAGGTTATATTATGTTATTGACTTTTTTTTTTTTTTTTGAATTTTGGGAAGTATGCAATAGTCCACAAATCACATACTCCGGTTAACCATCCTAAAGGGTGATGGACTCGTAACCACAGGAGGTCCATTTACAAGGGTCTCCACCTAACTGTTCCCCTTGGTATTTTCATCACATTTCATGAGTCGCAGTTCGAACCCAAGATCTCGAGAATAGGTGAATAAGCGTCGACCAACTGCGTCACCCTTTGCGGGTATTATGTTATTGACATTGTTACATTTTGATTATAGGAAGTGTCAATTTGTCATAATTTGTTATTATTGTTTTGGTTTTGTCCTATTGTATTTTAGCCTTGTCATATTTTTCTATCACTCTTAAAGGGGGTGCATAATTGTAGAGGAGAAACTGAAACCATACGAAGGAGGGATGTAATCGACGAATCGTTTGGAATCGTACTAAGAAGAGAAAAGAAATCCTATATTTAGTAAAATTTAATTTTGAAAAGTCTAAAATTGGACCATTAGAGTAAACTATTTTCACTTACATAATTGGATCATTAGAGTAAAATATTTTTACTCATATAATAAATTATACAGAACAATTTAAAATGATAAATAGTTAAATACTATGCACTAGAGCACTTAGAGCATCTCCATTACCCGATTTTTCTCTGTTACGTACATGTAGTTTGTCAGATATAACAATTTTTTTTTTTAGATTTCTTCATTGGAGTAATTGTAAAATTTGTTGCAGTTCTTTAGGAAAGAAATGGTTTTATACATGATAAAGCTACAAAAATAATAAATGCTCACATTTTTTTTCGTTTCCCCTAGAACGATACTGTATAATATTTTTGTTTGAAATTTTTTATAATTTTCCATTGCCGTTGAAATTAACACAATAATTATTTTTGTGATCTGGCATAGTTTCGTTAGTTGATTGTCTTGAGAAGAGTTGGATTTTACTCTATCGTGGGAAGAAGTTAATAGAGATCTTTAACTTTTTCCGAACATAATAATTATTTTTTATTTTAAAAAAATTTCTCTATAAATATATTATTTCTCTTTCATTTTTTAACGGAACACATCATCAACTCCAAGCATATCCCAATTTGAATAATTTTTTTTTAATTGAAAAATATTGATCAAATTTAAAATTATTATCAGAAAATATTTTGCTTTTAAAATATTTATTGAATTCATAAATATTATTTAAAAATTAAAAATATAAATAATGTGAATTTTTAAAAATAAGTGAGGTGAATAAGTGAAAAGATAAAAACAAAGATTAAACTTATTTTATTGATTCTTTTATTACAAGTGAAGAGATAAAAAAAAAAAAAATGATGTGTAAGATGTGAAAAAAATCCATTTCACGTTTTCTTTGATTGGAGATGGTCTAAGAGCATCTCCAACAAAACCCCTATCCTTTTTTCTTAGTTAAAAATTAGAGAGTATTAATAAAAAATGTCTCCAACAGCTTCTCTATATGACTCCTTATTATAAGGAATATGAATAATGACTCCCTATTTTTAGGGAGTTACTATTCACTTTTAAAAAGTTTTATATTATTATTTTATTCAATATAATATTTAAATGGAATACAGAAAGAATAGAGAATATTGTTGTAATAAATTATTAAAATAAGAATTTTTTGAAATAAAGACGATATACTTTAGTGAAATTTTAAGAAAAAAATAAAGAATATCGCATGCTTTTATATTGCATTTTTAGCTCATAGCGCCGCGTATGGAGTATGGGCCATTTTCATTCCATTGATAGAACTTCCTTCCACGTAGTCTTCTTCGACCCACAACCACTCAAAGAAAGAACCAAACAAAAACAAACAAAAATCTACTCTCTGCTTTGCTGTCTGGTCTCCGGTGTCTCCAATGGCGGAAACGGATTCTGGAGGAAATCCGATCGACCCGAGAAGCGGATACTGCTCCAAGACGAGGACGTTCCACAGCCTCCGCCCGCCTCCACCGCTTCCTCTGGAAAAAGCGCCGCTCTCCGTGACCGATTACGTCCTCTCTCTCCTCCGCACCACCTCTCCCGCCAACGCCGCCGCCTTCATCGACGCCACTTCCGGCCGCTCCCTCACTTACTCTCACTTCATCAGACAAGTCCATTCCCTTACCCTCTCCCTCCCGCCAATCGGAGAGCGCAACGTCGCCCTCATCCTGTCACCTCCTTCTTTCCACGTCCCTGTTCTCTACTTCGCCCTCCTCTCCCTTGGCGTCGTCGTCTCTCCCGCCAACCCACTCTCCTCCGAGTCCGAGTTGGCTCACCTGATCCAACTCACTGACCCAGTCATCGCCTTCGCCGTCTCCTCCGTCGTCCCGAAGCTCCCTGTCCTCCCTCTCGGCACCGTCCTCCTCGACTCTCCCGAGTTCGACTCGCTCCTGACCCGAAATTACGGTGATGATGATTCCCAACGAGCGGTGGTTGTCAGTCAGTCCGACTCGGCGGCGATACTGTACTCCTCCGGCACCACCGGCCGAGTCAAAGGAGTCGAGCTGACTCACCGTAACTTGATAACCCTGGTCTCCGGCAGTTACCACAACCGATTGGACCCGGGGATGGGTGCGCATCCGGTGTGGCTCTTCACGCTTCCCCTTTTCCACGTCTTCGCATTCTCCATGCTCCTGAAGGCGATCTCGATGGCGGCGACGCTGGTGTTCATGGAGAGGTTCGATTTCGAGGGGATGTTGAGGGCAGTGGAGAATTACAGGGTCACTTTCATCCCGGTTTCGCCGCCGCTTGTGGTGGCGATGGTGAAATCGGATTTGACCGCGAGGTACGACCTCAGCTCGCTCGGAACTCTTGGTTGCGGTGGCGCCCCGCTTGGCAAGGACGTCGCTCAGCGGTTCAAGGCCAAATTCCCTAACGTTCTACTGATGCAGGTATGATGCTGTGAAAGTCCACAAAAAAAAAAAAAAAAAAAAGTATATTAGAGCAAATCAAGTGGTTCTGGAGACAAGACAAAAGACAATACTATAATTTGACAATAAAATAGTGACAAATTGTTATAATTTGATAATGTGATTGTGCTTTATCATTGCCATTGATGGGATATTATGACAAAGTCAATGATGAGGAAAAACAATGTCTTTTATGGAGTAAATACGCAAGATTTCGACATTTAATACATAAGTAAGAACAAAAGAGTGGCTGCGAGGATTGAACGAAGTCAATAAGGAATCGTTCTGTGATAGGACATCCTACAGTTGTGCATAGGGCATAGTAGTATGAGGACGACTTGGAGGTGGTTGAAGACTACGTTCTAGACGGTTATGCACGACCTACGAATGCGGCGGTTGAGTGTGACTAGAAAGACGTACTGATGGTAGTCAATGCATAGGTAGAACATGGTGTGTTTGATGGTAAGTCAAATCTGATCGTTGGACTGTTAAGAAAACGCTGGTCTAGAGCGGTTGCAAATAGTAGAGAATGTTATAAATAGTCCATGAGATGCAGAAGCTGAAAATCACCCCAGTTAACACAAATATGTGATTTTATTTATCATTTATCTTAATAGTTCTTTAGTAAAACGTCACAATGTCTTGTAATCTTCGTTGTGACTTTGATTTGTTTCAAGAGGTTTGTTCCTTGTACAATCAATCTGATTTCTTTTTTTCCCCTAAACACTAAAGTCTAGCTCACGTTCGTTTGCTTCGTTCTAAAACTTTAGTTTGTTGCTTTTCCTCGTGTTTGGACACGAGAACAGTTGTCCATATACTTTATTCTGCTTATGTATCCTTGCAACAAGCATGAGGTCAGATGGAGCTTTCTGATTCTTGTAACTGCTCTGTTCGGTTTTTCTCAGGGGTATGGTTTGACGGAGACAGCAAGTGGCGCCGTAGCCATGAGAAAGCCAGAGGAGTCGGAACGTTATGGATCTGTCGGTGTTTTAAGTGAGCTAATGGAAGCCAAGATAGTTGATCCGGCAACCAACGAAGCATTGCTTCCAGGCCAAGCAGGGGAGATATGGCTCCGAGGGCCGGTAATCATGAAAGGTAATTCATATTGAAACAAATTTAAACCCATTAATCCACCTCTACTTGTTCAGTTGTTTGCATTTGTAGTACCATAGTCTATAGCTTCAGGGCTTACTGTTGCCTTGTGTCCTCCGATGTATTTAATCGTGATATCTCAACCCCACATCGATCGTTGTGAAGAGATTGAAATTTGAGATTCAATATTATATAGGTCTAAAGGTCTCTCGGTCTAGGTCTGGGGCGTTGAGCCGTTAACAAAAATCTTTACACATAGTTAATCACTTTGTTCCTGTTGCACAAAAATAGTCATGAGAGTTTTGAAGGACAGACATCAAGGTCCCGAGTCAACCGGGACGGAGGTGGCTTCGACCGACAAAGGGTCCGATCGGCTCGAGGGAAGAGTGTTGAAGAGAGAGATGATTCCGATCTGCTCGCGTGCGTCGTGACTTGAGACGGATGAGCAAACACGTCAGAGGGTACTCGAGGTATAACCCCGGGGAGACCGCTGCGATGTTTAAGTCACCATATGCCCAAAATGGCTAGAAACTCCTGTCGGAGGAGAACCGAAAAAAGCAAGGAAAAAGCAGAGGGGCTATGTGGTCAAGTGAACAGGCAAAGTGGCACACGACTAAAATTAATCGTCCTCATTTCACTCGCCCGGGCCAAATCAAGGCAGGGCAAAAGAGTGTCGGGCAGGGTAGAAGGCCAACTTGTTGGGTAGGGCAACCGGTTAGCTGATGCCAGGCATAAAACAACCAGGCAAGGAAGGGAGTGGCTAGCTGGGCAGAGTGGAGCGGCTAGCCGGTGCCGGGCATGGTCAAGTCTGGGCAAGTCTGGCTGGCGTCCGAGCAGGGAGAGGAGAAATGTCTGAAATGAGAGAGGGGAAAGGTATTTATAGGCAAGGGTGTGAGGGAAAAAAATACTTTTTTGTCCCTGGAACTTTGAAAAACTGTTTGAGCTCTACGGAACTCCGATTGACGAACGGTCAGCGACACAATGCTCTTGGTGAGGTCGGGAATCTTTCGGGACGGGTTTGGTTAGGTTTGACTGGGTTTGACCATGGGCTCGGGTGAGGTCGTGTTAGGCCGGACAGTCCATTTTTGGACCCTTTGTCCACTTGCGGGAGGGAAAATTTCCCATACAACAGTTCCCGACTAGACTTGAACAATGCTCAGACTACACAGGGTCATGGTTCAATGAAGTCAGGTCCTTAGTGTAGGTTCATAGCCTGGCCAGAAAACAATAGCCGAATATGGGAGAACAAGATTGTGGTTTACTAGTTGAGTTGAGGGCCTGAGGCTGTTCTCTAAGATCCGTTGAGCTTGTTTCAGAGGCTGGCAGAACCATGGTCTTGACTGTCCACAAAATGTGCATTTATTGGTCTCTGAAACATGGTGGTGTACGACCGCAGGTTACGTAGGGGATAAGGATGCTACTGCGGCAACACTGGATGCTGAGGGGTGGTTAAAGACGGGTGATCTTTGTTATTTCGACTCTGATGGATTTGTGTATATTGTCGACAGGTTGAAGGAATTGATCAAGTACAAGGCCTATCAGGTAACTAACTGCACTCTCCTTTCCCTGGGATTCAATCTGGTTACTGCACATCTGTTTGCAGCTCAACTTATCTGAATTAAGCTTTCGTCCTTTTTTGATTACTTCTTTCAGGTTCCCCCAGCTGAGTTAGAACGTTTGCTATTGTCTCATCCAGAAATTGATGATGCTGCAGTTATCCCGTATGTCTCAGCCTTGAATTTATTCTTCTCTATTTTGTAGTCTAGCATAAAAAACATGATGGCACAAATTGGAGCTTCTTTATTGAACAAACATGCTTCTGGTCATAGTTCTCGTCTATTTTTCAAGCTGAAGATCGTTGGGTTTTTGCTTCATTTAGTTCTATCTCACATCGGGTAGAAAGGAAAAGAAAGTAAAACCTGAAACTTATAAAAGAAGGTTTAGACTTCTATTAAGTTAAATGCACTCTAAGATTTGACTCCAGGTCAAATTCCTTGCTGATGTGAGAGTTATTGTCTTTCTAGTGGTAAAATTTTATGAGTGTGTTTAGGGTAAGCAAAGACATTGTAACAATTTGTCACATGGTAGTCCAGTGAGTCGGTCTAGATTCCCAACAAAGATCGTCTCGCCCCCACATTTAGTTGTCTCTGGATCTCTAACCCTCCAATTTCATGTTAGCAATCTACCTTGCAGTCACCTTCGATTTTTGCTTCATTTAGTTCTATCCCATATCGGGTAGAATGGAAAATGGAGTAAAACCCGAAACTTATAAAAAAAAGTTTAGACTTTTATGTTAAATGCACCCTAAGATTCGACTCCTTTCTAATGGTAAAACTTTGTAGTTGTGTTCAGGATGAGCAGAGAAATTGCGTGATTGTAACAATTTGTCACATAGTAGATTATTTTCTTTTCTGGGTCCGGTGAGTCGGATAACAAAGATCGTCTCGCCCCCACATATTGAGTGTCAGTTGTATCTGGATCTCTAACCCTCCAATTTCATCATGTTCACCTTCGATTTTGGGTCCCTCAATCTGCTGATAATCATCTGGCGTTGAATGCAGTTACCCAGATGAAGAAGCTGGACAAATTCCAATGGCTTATATAGTCAGGAAAGATGGCTCCAGCATTACCGCAGAGAGTATAATGGATTTTGTGGCAAAACAGGCATGTTTTTCTCTCCATATTTGCTACTTTCAAGCTTACAGGTTTTCATTCATAACTGATCCCAACTTACTATTATCCATGGATGTCATGTCATTGATTTACCTTAACCTGAAACAAGTTAC
>JAOWBR010143186.1:0-13759 GCA_028571145.1 Dionaea muscipula
AATTAAGGACACTAGGGTGGTTATCGAACTGGCCGATAAGTCCACCACTTATGCAATCGGTGTCCTAGAGGATATTATTGTACATGTTAATGATTTAGTCTTTCCTGTTAATTTCTATGTTATGCATATGGAGAAGGATCATTATCAGAGTCCTGCTCTACTTCTTGTAGGAAGACCTTTTATTTTGACATCCCAAATGATAATTAACGCACGTGATGGCACAATCTATGTAGGGGTCGATGGTCATGTTGTAAAATTTAATCTTATCAAAACCATGCGACACCCTAATGCCCATCACGCAGATGCGTTAAATAGGGTTGATAAAGCTATGGAACTCTATTCCATTAAGACGATCTAACCATCTTTGCATGACACATTAGACGAGATTCTTTCTCCCACGTCTAATCCAAACATTGAACATACCACATCATACTCTGACTCAGACGTGACTCTCATGTCTGAACCAGACGTGGACACTAAGGAAGTTTCTCACGTTTCTACACACATGTCATGTGCATTTTCTCCTGTCTTCGTGCTTCCACTCACGTCAGGAAAGTTGGTGCCCTCCATTAAGGCACCACCTGAGCTTAAATTAAAACTATTACCGGATCATCTGAGGTTTTCTTACCCAAGACCTAACCAAACGTTACCGGATCATCTGAGGCTTGCCTCCATGTTGTCAAAGTATAAAACAACCCTAGGCTGGACGGTAGCAGACATTAAGGGTATTAGCCCTTCTATATGTATACACCGTATACTAATGGAAGACGAGGCAAAGCCCAGTCGTCAAATGCAGAGACGACTCAACCTCCCCATGATGGAGGTAGTTAAGAAGAAAATCGTTAAATTATTGGACATGAGCATTATTTATCCCATTTCTGATTCTAAGTGGATTAGCCCAGTCCAGGTGGTGCCAAAGAAAACTGGCATCACTATGGTCCATAATGAAAGCAATGAGCTTATACCCACACGAGTGGCCAATAGTTGACGTGTTTGTATTGACTATAGGAAATTAAACACGGCCACACGTAAGGACCACTTCCCTCTCCCCTTCATTAACCAAGTCTTGGAACGACTCGCTGGTCATTCTATTTATTGTTTCCTAGATGGCCATTCTGGTTATAACCAGATAGTCATAGCCCCTGAAGACTAAGAAAAGACCACTTTCATGTGTCCTTTCGGTACGTTTGCTTATCGTAGGATGCCGTTTGGTCTTTGTAATGCACCTGCCACTCTTCAAAGATGCATAATGAGCATATTTTCTGACCTTATTGAAAATATCATTGAAGTATTCATGGATGATTTTTTTGTCTATGGATCCACGTTTGATATATGCTTGTCTAATCTTGAACATGTTTTGCAGAGGTGTGTGGAGACCAATTTAGTCCTAAATTATGAAAAGTGTCATTTCATGGTCCAACAAGGTATTGTACTCGGTCACATTGTCTCAGCAAGAGGTTTGGAAGTGGATAAGGCAAAAATAGAACTCATTAAAACACTTCCATACCCTTCAAAGGTAAAATATGTTAGGTCATTCTTAGGACATGCTGGTTTCTATAAGCATTTTATAAAGAATTTTTCAAAAATCTCAAAACCCCTTTGTGAGTTGCTCCAAAAGGATGTCGAGTTTTTTTTTTTGGAGAAGACTGTAAAATTGCCTTTGATACACTTAAAGCACGTCTGACCGTGACACCTATCATCCAACCACCAGACTGGTCTCTACCGTTTGAGATCATGTGTGATGCGAGTGACTATGCATTCGGGGCAGTCCTAGGACAGAGGAGAGATAGTATACCGTACGTGATTTACTATGCTAGTAAAACACTTAATCCAGCACAATTAAATTATACTGTCACTGAAAAAGAGCTGCTGGCAATCGTGTTTGCTCTAGACAAATTAAGGCAATATTTGTTGGGTACTAAGGTCATTATCTTCACTGACCACGCAGCTATAAAGTATTTACTTTCAAAGAAGGAGTCGAAGCCTAGGTTGATTAGGTGGATCCTGCTGTTACAAGAGTTTGACATAGAGATCAAAGACAAATCAGGTAAAGCAAACCTTATAGCAGATCACCTAAGTCGACTAGTCCAAAATGAAGATGGAATAATTATCCAAGATTCATTTCCGGATGAGCACGTCTTTGCCATCCAAGAAGAACCATAGTATGCTGATATTGTAAACTTCAAAGTAAGTGGTTCTCTTCCTTTCTCATCTTTCCAAATCACAAAAAGAGAAAATAAAAAGTGATTCCAAATACTACGTCTGGGATGATCCATACTTATGTAAAATCTGCACTGATCAGATGATTAGACGTTGTATACACCAAATGGAATCACAACACATTTTACAACACTGTCACACGTTTTCTTGTGGAGGGCATTTTGTTCTGCTCAAGACAGCTAGAAATATCCTGGAAGCAGGGTTTTACTGGCCATCTATACCTTTATTCTTATGAATTTTGCAGGACTTGTGACAGATGCCAAAGAATGGGGAATATATCCAAACGTGATAAGATGCCAATGAAGAATATCCCTGTGTGTGAGGTATCTGATATCTAGGGCATTGACTTCATTGGACCCTTTCCCCATCTTTTGGCTACATTTACATACTTCTAGCTGTAGATTACGTATCTAAATGGGTAGAGGCAATAGCCACAAAAATAGACAGTAGCAAAGTGGTAGTCAAATTTCTCAAAACTCATATCTTCTCAAGGTGTTGAGTTCCAAAAGCTCTTATCAGTGATAGGGGCACACACTTTGTTAATCGAACAATGGCTGCCCTACTTAAAAGCACGTAGCTAATTTTACAAAACTGTCACACGTTTGCTTGTGGAGGGCATTTTGGTCCGCTTAAAACAGCTACAAAGATCCTGGAAGCAGGGTTTTACTAGCCATCTATATCTAAAGATTGGAGACCTCTCCCAACCAATTAGTCTGTGGGTGATAGGCAGTAGACCTCTGCCAACTCATTAGTCTGTGGATGATAGGCAGTAGACGTGCGATGATGCACATGATGCTTCCTAAAACTGTAAACACCTCTAGGAAGGATTGGAGTACCAAATTAGACGATGCTCTTTGGGCTCATAGGACAGCCTATAAAACAACACTCGGTATGTCACCCTTTAGGCTTTTATTTGGAAAGGCTTGTCACCTTTCAGTTGAGATTGAGCACAAAGCCTATTGGGCCATACGATAATGCAATCTTAACTATGATGAGGTTGGGAAAGAGAGAAAACTTCAACTCCAAGAGTTGGAGGAGATTAGAAACGACTCTTACACAAACGCTGCAATCTATAAAGAGAAAGCCAAAGCTTTTCACGATAAAATGATTGCCAGACGTACTTTTAGTGTTGGGCAAAAAGTATTGTTATTCCATTCACGTCTAAAACTTTTTTCTGGAAAAATTAGATCTAAATGGCTTAGTCCCTATGTCATAGTAGAGGCCAACCCGTCTGGATACTTTGAGATTCAAAGTCTCCAAAATTCTGGGGATAAGTTTCGGGTAAATGGGCAAAGACTCAAACCTTTCTTTAAAGGAGCACCCTCTGGTTTGATAGAAGACATTGATCTACAGGATGTTCCTTCAGAGTGATCCATTCGTTTCAGTTAGTTATTAAATTATTTTTTTAATTTATTTAGCTTTTCTTTGTTTACGTTTGATTTATTTCTACGTCTTACTTCTCTCCTTTTCTTTTCTTTTACAGTTAGAGATGCTTAAGTTAATCGCGATTCATGATCCATTCATGATTCAGACGTGGAACGATAGAAGCAAATGGAGTGGAAGAGTGAGATAGAACTTAACCATTCAAATATTGATTATAGTCATCCCATTCAAAATCAAACAATGATTCTGAATCTTCTAACTCAATCCTATTTTCTATTACATTATTTTGATCTATAGGAGGCACATCTTGACTCGGATGCACCCCTATCTCACCCACCGACTCCACATCTTCTATATCATCCCTATGTATAAGAGACATAGGCATAGCAGCATTTTCAAACGTGGGAGGAGGAATGTATACCACTAGGGCAGTCATAGGATTCTTCACAACATCATCACCTCCCGTTTGATCATTGGAAGAAGAAGATAATACCATGGTAGCTCTATCCTTTTCTAAATTCTCAATTTGCCACCATAAGGAATCTACCCTGGCCTTCCATTTATCTTCTAGAGCATTTATCTCAGAACGGAGGAACTGAATGATATCGTCTGCCTCCATCAGACGTAGCTGAGAATTATACAGTTCATCCTTGAGATCCATTACTGAAAGAATCTCACGTTTATTATCCTTTAGTTGACGTTGAAGATCCTCAACTATCATGTCTGCTTTGTCTAAATGCATACGTGATACTAAAAGATCATTCTTTAGCTCAAACACTTCATGAACCTTCTCAAAGCATTGAGCTTAGGAATTCTCTAAGGCAGCTCTAAGCCCTGCCTCTCCCCATCTTCTTCTCTCCCGTACCTTCACAATGGTCTCTGAAATCTCATCAACTTTAATGGAAAGTAAATTGTTCGCAATTTGGAGATCATCCCTTTTTTACTCCATTTTATCACACAAGAGCTTGAGATTATTTATTGTCATCTTCATAAGTTGACGATCCATTCTCAAGTCATCATTTTTTCTTGTGAGTCTGGCAATTTCACGTTTGAATCCATCCACAATCTGCATAAAACCATTTGCGATTGAGATCACATTTCAAACGTGAAATTGATCTTTCAAACGAGAAAGGAAAGAAGCATCCAAATAAAGATGAAAACATTCAATCACAAAAATTTTCACAACGATAACCAAATGTTTTCACAAGCCTTTGTCATCACTTACATTGTCAACTAGGGGAGGGGAAGCAATAGGTTCAGATGTAAGGGGGAGGGGAGCATCAGTCGTGGAAGCCGCAGGAGTATAAGTTGCTGGAGTTAGGGGAGGAACGTTTGACCCATCTGTCATAGAAGGCATTGGGAATATTTCTTCTATTTCATTTCCCCACTCTTCAATGAAAGATAAAATTCCTATGCCATACATCTCTGACCAATCAGTGGATCATCTTCCTCTAGCACTCTTCGCACTTTAGCTAATCTCAGACGCCAGCCGTTTCGTAAAATTGGAGAAGACAGAAGATTAAACATCCCTTGAAATTCGTTTGACTCCAAGTACTCTCTTTGAGCTTCCTTCATCATGAAATCCATCTGTTTGGGGAGACGAGCCTCCACCATGTTCCTTTTCTCCACAATCTGTCAAAATAAGAAAACGGGTTAAACAGAAGAGCTCAAGCGTTTGGTCAGACGTTAAAAAGGGAACTTTCTAGCCTTAGTAAGTTTATGATAGATTTCATTCAGCTCAGTATGCAGCCTTTCATTCTTAAACATCTTATCATATAAATCGTTGTCTAGCATCACATTACGCTCCCTTAGCGCATCCATCCTGAACTCAGACGTCCTCACCTTCTCCTTTTCTTTCTTTAAAGCAGCTTTCAACTCTTCATTCTCCTTCTCCAACATCTCATTCTCTTTTATAACCCGCACCACGTCTGCTTTTAACTGATCTGATGCAGTAGCTAACTCAATAAACTCTTTCTTCTCAAAATTCAACTCCTCCATCAGACGGTTGTTCTGCAACAAGGAATAGAATACTTAGATGTGTCACTTTCAAGGTCAAACAATTTCATGGATATTCAAACATCATTCATCAAAGGGATAAGAGATCACTTTACCTCTACTCTCAACCTTCTCATCTCTCTTCTGTACCTTTTTCGGGTTGCATCCATCCTTAGATAACGTCTCAGAGAATGACCAGACAAGGTAGAGAGCTGAATAAGGAGAAGCATATTATCAGCAAACAAATTAAAGGAAACAAAGCTGAATTAAGTTTGAAATAACTTACCTCAGCAATGTTTCTTATCATCAAAGCCAGTTCGTGCTCTCGATGAATCGTATCCAGTGCCATTTTTGCTCCACGACTGGATGACCTCAGTAAAACATCTGAATACCTCTTCATCATCTTTCTATTAGGCATCCTTAGTCTACATTTGGACAACACCCCTAGATGAAGCTTTCTGGTTGGTGGTCTTTTTCCCAAAACATCATCAGAGTCCAAGGCCACATCTTCTTCTTCTTCTTCTTCTTCTTCTTCATCTTCCTCAACCTCTGCCTCATCTTCCTCATCAGAATTTTCCTCTATTTCTTCTTCTTCAACCACGATTATTCTTTCCTCATCCCTCTGACCGTCATCATCATCTTCCTTATCTTCTTCCACTTCAACAATCTCAGACGCCTTAGGGACTTCACCTCCCTCCATCTCCTCCCTACTCACGCCACCGTCTGACCCAACCGTTTAGTCAGACGAGCCCTTTTCTTTATGCTCCTGTACCAAATCATCAAGTGAGATTAGTGACTCGGAAATGAAAGAGTGTTGAGTGGCATGAGCTAGGAGTTCATCCACCTCCTTTTCTAGTTCCTCAGCCGTAGGACTAGAATTATCAGTAACAACTCATACCTCTTCTTTTTCTTCCTCTCCTCCCCAGAATGCCTCAGACGCAGGTATAATGACATCCTTGGATGAGGACTTTATTTTTCGTGGCCTCTTGGATGGTCCTGTCCTAGCCACTTGCTTTCGCCTTCTCTTCTTCATTACAACTGAGTCTGTAACTACATCCTCCTTCTGATCCTCTTCTTTATCTTCAACCTCTACCAAATTTTCCCCAACAGCTGGGCTTATCACATCATTCTTCCTCTTACATTGAGTCTTTAGCTTGAACTTTCCCTTAGAAGCCATAACCTCACTATCCTGAGTGGCACCAACGGTCCCCTCAGACGGGACCTCCTTCTCACCCACGTTTGCCACATCAGTCATGGCAGATGTGCCAGCCTTAGAAGCTTCAATCTTCTTCTTTTTGGATACCTTTTGTACTGGCACATCAGACGTGCCAGCAGCCCCAGATGGAGATTCCATCAAAGGTTGGAAGCTCTTGTTAATATGCCCTCCTCCTTGTTCATTCACAACCTTGAGTATGCCTGCCAAATCCATTCCTCTTGCACATCACAGTTAACCAAACGGTTAAAACCATTTAAACGTAGGAGAACATAAGAATGGAATCATCAAGAGGAACACATACGGGGATGGGGGACTTTGGCTAACTTGAGATCCTCCAAGGTCTTTGCATTGATGAGATCGAAATACTTTGACAATTCTCTCCCTTTCGCAAACACCACTCGTAACTGCGCCTTCTCCGCGTCTTTTAGCTTTAAATTCTCATCACATACAACATGCCTATGGGGTGTTTGCACCACAGTAGAGAATGGCCAGTCAGACGTACTACTCACTACCACAAATTTGCTCTGCCAATCCACTACTGAATCCCTAAACCAGCACACCTGGTATCCACGATTGGTGCTAAACGTGTAATACCCTGTGCCTTTCTTAACTTCCTTTACATAGAAAAGTTAATTGAAACAGGTCAGGGATAGCTTAATGTTATTCTCCCAACAATGCACCATAAATCCTAAGGTCAATGCTATGGAATTGGCAGAGAGCTGGGCAGGGACAAGCTTATATGCATTAAACACTTTAACAAGAAAAGAGTGCAAGGGAAATCTTAAACCGTGAAGCAGATGGTCATAATACACTGCTATGGCATTCTTAGCAGTTATGCTAACTGAGGAATCGGATTCATGAGGACGGGAATACGAAAAATTCTTACCCACGGGAAATAGTTTGGTGATGCCCTTAAATAATTCTAGACCTATATTACTCTGAACCTCACCAATAATCTTAAGCACCTTCTCTTTAGGTGACTTCTTTGGTGATGATTTCTTCTGGGTTTTCTGTGGAGATTTTCTCGTAGCAGGTTCAGTACAGGACGAAAATTTCTTTGATTTCGCCATTAACGAAGTTTAGAAAATCTAATCAGTCAGGGAAGTTGATATGAGGTTACCTAATTGAAGATTCACTGATATGAAGTCTTGGAAGAGATTTGAACTCAACAATGGAGAATCAACGCTTCAAAGAGAAGAATCAAAGAATCGCCCTTCGGTTCTTCAACAAGTTACAGGAGAATTTGAAGAGTGAGAAAGAGAGGAATGTGACGTAAAGGACAGCGCATTAAATTCTCCTGTTTCCTGAGTGCGTGCCAACAGTATGCAAAACGATGTTGTTTCGATCCTTGAAGCAGTCGTTTCATATTCTAATAACTCAAACGTGGACGTACAACAAACATGGGTACATTTCATTTCTTCCCATTTATTTCTTTGGCAGTATATTCATGAATACATACACTTTTTAAACATAATTTTCTCTACATCGACGACAATGTAGGATTCTAGTGTGAGGGGGGAGACTTTTAAGGAAATTTTCAAATTTTTTCTAATGTTTCCTTAAAAGTTCTTCATCTTTTTGAACGTATTCACAATATACTCACGTTTGACCTTATTTTAAGGACACGTCTAATCATTTTTATGATTGCATACAGAATAAATAGGCACGTTTGCACAAATCAAAACATAGCATGCATTAAAAAAGACAACCAAACGGGCAAGCATTAAAAGATAGCAGTCGTAAAATTAATACAAAACTGAGAAAAGAAAAGCAGTGTTCGTGAAAAGCATAAGCATCATCAAATAAATATATCATCCTTCACTCTGAGTCAATTTTCTCTACATCTTCATCATCTTCATTTTCCTCTTCTCTAGAGTCAGAAATGTCATGTATAGATACCCCACCATTCATCTCCACTGAGTCACCAGATAGAGCTCTTAGCTCTACCCACGTCCCCCCTGCATCATCATTAAAGATAATTAGTTTGTATTCATTCACGTTTGATAATATCAATCGTAATTCATGAAATTCACACTTACTTGGATGCTCCATGATGGTAATACGCTGATTTTCTAATTTTTCCAATGTGACCACCTCAAATAACTTTGGAATCACGTCATTGCCACCATCATAAATAGATAGCATCATTCTCTCTGAACGCACTAACAAGTTGTGGGGAGTCGGGGCAGAAAATTAGGAACTCTAAGGGCTTGGAATTCATCCCAGTCATCACTTGTTACCAACATAAATCTTTGTTTCCACACGTCTGGTGACCGTGGAACAAAGATTAGCTGATAACCAGGACGAGGCTTAAAGCTGTATTACCCGTTAGATTCATCAACCAGTTGAAAAACACACTTAAACGTGGGAAGTGTAGGTTTTATACCCGACTCCCATGCCCAAATGATGAAGCTAACAAGGTAACCAATAGACTCGGGAGTGAGCCAAGCTGGTATCATCCCATAGGCCATCATCACTTCAATAACAAAGTGATGGAGGGGAAATCTCAGACCATTCTTGAAAATATCTAGGTGGATAGCTAGTGACTCTCTTCTCCTAAAGCAAATTACAGACTCGTTAGACTTAGGTTGAAAATATTCGACACCAAGTGCCTGGGAAAAAGCAATTTGAACATGTTGAAGATCATTCTCGTCTAAGATGCAGGTAGCTTTGGATATCCTAAGGCCAACCATGGCTTTCTAATTTCAAGAATCGAATTGAGTTGTGTGATTCTGAAGAGTGCTTCTTCACTTCCTTTTATACACATCATTGGGAAGGTACAAAGGTACACTCTCTTTATTGTATTATGATTCCCTAAATCAAAATTAGTTGAAATTTGTCCTTCCCAAAGGACATTAATGGTACCTGGTACTGTTATCACCATTTTTTGACCGAGGTGACGTGGACGCGTCCCGAGAGCCACTGGGGTGTCGTCTCATGATCTGAAACACCTTCGTGACCCGAACACTTTCACAATTCGGGTACCTTTGTGAGATGAGACCTTTCGCCTGACGGAACCTCTGCGAGTGCACTTGTACGTCTGTTGTACACGTAGCAACTCTATATCAGAGGGCCCCAAGGTATAACCTCGGGAAGACCCCACCGACGCTCAAGTCAAATCTTTTCCAACGGATAGAAACAGAACGCAAGAGCAAGAGAGTTTTCAAAGTTCAGAGATTGTACCTAAAAAATTGAGCCAAGGAATCTATTTATAGAGTTCGAAGGAGGGGCTCGCGAAATGACTGCTTTGCCCTCGGTATTTGTTGATGAATATTCTGGAACTTCCCAAAGTTCCCCTGGGCTCGGCCCATTTTCTGTGGGTTTGGGCCAGATGATGATCTAGCCCATCTTTGGGTGATAATCGTCTTCTTCGGAGGACTCCTCCGTGGGAGTCTTCGAGGTTGGTGATCCCCCATGGTCACGACCGGTCTTCAACCCCTCGTGTCTTATCTTAGGTGATCTCGGTGAGCTGCCGACCACGGTATCGGCTGCGAGGGGCTCTCGAAGGCTGGCCGACCGATTTGGTCAGCCTTGAAGTGCACCCGAAGAAGCTGGCCGGTCATAAGACCGGCTTGGAGGACTGCCGAGCAACTGGCCGGTCAAAAGACCGACCACGGGGACTGTTACACAGGTGGTCGGTCATAAGACCGGCCATGGAGAACTCCTAGTAGCTGGTCGCGGCTACGGAGGTTTCAACATGCAGCTGACGGTCTTTTGACCGGCCCTAACATCCCCAATCGTGAAGTTGGCCGGTCACATGACCGGCCATGGGGGTTGACGACAAGCTTCCTCGCATGGAGGAGGAGATGATATTCTACCTTGCTCACGAGTGAAGGAGACCAAGTGAAGGAAGACGAAGATCGTTGTCATGCATGGAGGAAGATGAGAATAATCGATCATGAGGAGTGGACAGTCAAATAGACCGGTCTTGGAGATCTCCCGGGTGCTGGCCGGTCGGCCGTAGAAGCTCCCCGCGATCGTCGTGCATGGAGAATGCGGGGTGGTCGATGGGCCTTGAAGATGCTCGCCGGTCACCATGTGAACTATCATGGAGTTGCTCATCGGTCACCATGTGACCGGCCATGGTGATGCCCGGCCTTGCATGGCCATGCTGACCATGAGGCCATGCGACGGGTGAGCGCCGTAATTGGCGAGCTACGGCGGGAAGCTGCCTAGTAGGTGATGATCGGTCCTAGGGACCATGGCCGGTCGATGACAAGCCTTAGTGTCCCTGGCCGGTCGACCGGTGACGGTCGGCTTTGGCGAAGCTCATCCTTGTCTCCGTACGCGACCCAAACTCGCACACCATCCTCACATTCCTACGCACCTTCTTCATTAAGCCGGTCGACGTCACGCGTCCACATGGCGACGGTGGGGTCCACGTCCCTCCACGTGTCCCGGTATCAGGTACGCACGTGGCGTATTTTTCCCGGTTTAGCAAGTACCAAGATATCTTCTCAACTAATTTTTATTCTTGTATAATTCCAGATCATCCACTGATATGCTTGTACTTTTTCTAACTGCTTTGACTGCATGCTGCCACATCTACATATGCATACTAGAGATGCACGACTGATCCTTCACCCTGTTTTCATGATCACGTCTGAATTCAACATTTTGCATCTCTAAGGATTGATTAATTATTCTTTTTAATTTTATTATTTTTTAATCTTATTTCTTGACTTAACCATTTCATAAATTATATTCTTCATATCTTTTCTAGTTATTATACTTAGACAAAGAGAAATATTTACTGTAGTCCCTCGTCTAAGGTATAATACTGATATATCTACCTTACTTCAATATAAGCATTGTCCTACTTAGGTCGAAAGTCTGAAAGACTTTGAATATACCAAACGGCCAATACTTTGGAGTTGAAAATTATAGATTCAGAAGCTTTAGTTAGTGCTCTGAACCACTCTTATTCTCAATACTGCGCTACGCTAAGGATATTTTTAGTGGGAATATGTATCAAACGTTAAGATAGTTTGATGTGATGATAGAAATTCAGAAAAAGTCTGAATTGGACCTAGACGGTCGATGTTCTTTTTCCTTAAAGAAGAAACATGTATAAAACAAATACATACATTCCATCCTCTTAACAAACCGTCTGAATTCTTTTGAACAAAGAAAGGTTAAGATAGGATTATGTGAAAACCAATGTCTCTGAGGCCTTTTTGGTTCGAAAATTAGGAATCTGAGGAGTGTGTGATGACCCTTTACGGGGCTTAACTACACCTGATATCCAATATAGCCACTGGATGAGAATATCATTCTGAAAGTTGCTACATGGACTAAATAGAAGGCTCGATTATAGAGCATACGTTTGATCATCCAAGAAACCCAGGGAAAAGAACAGGGCTTACCGTCTGAGTTGGAAGATAAAGATAATTTCTAGTTTTCCTCTCCTACGTTCAATACATATCAAAGCAATTGATAACTCCCCATAAAAGTCTATTCCTTCCATTCAAACACATTGAGAAAATTCTGTGGTACTCAGTATCTTATCACGAGTGGAAGATTTATAATTGGCAAACAAATTTTAGAAAGCCAGAGGGGAATTCATTTATCCTCAGATCTATACCTACTTACGAATAGTCTTATAATTGATAGAAAGTGCAGACATGATATCATCATATTCCAAACGTGGAAATCTTCTCACCTATGCTCCTATCCTTGTATAATGATGTGAAAATATTATGATATTTATTTGATTTTTTAAATGTTCCTCTGTTCTTCATTTTATTATTGCTTTAGGACAAGGAAAGCTTAAGTGTGAGGGGATTTGATTGGTACATTTTATGCACCTTTTTCTTTAATTATTTCCTGGTAAATTATACTGACTTTGCATCTAATTTATACCATTATGCTTCATATTTCATACATGACCCTTAATTCATGGTCACATATCATTTCATACCTAATTCTTGCATTTTAAACACATTTTACTCTCAGACGTATTCCATGTCTGCTTCTTGCCAAAGTCAGACGACCATTGTAGTTTCTAGGTACATATCAAACGTTGCAGTGTCTGAGTTAACCAAGACCTAAACTCACGTTTGTATCCTTTATACCAGACGGAATCTCGTATACATCATAAGATCAGTCGTTGGTATTATCATACATCATTAATTTCATAGACTTTATTCTTCATATAAGTTATGGTACGACAACACGGACCAGCTTATCTCTAATGAATTCTCTCCAAGTCTTTGACAGCAGAAGAAATGAGAATCCGGATTAGAGCTTGTCACGACTGAAGAAGGAAAGGTCTTCAAAGTCTATTCCACGACTGAGTTAGAGCAGTAAAGCTCTGAAGAATATCAATAATTACCTCGACGTTTCCTCCAAGGAAGGTTCATATCAGAACGTTTAATATCAGACGTAATCCTCTATTACCAAACGTGTTTGATGTAAACGTCCGAGAAACAAGTCAATTGCAAAAAAGGGAATTTGACCACGTGCGAATAAGAAAATATCTCTGACAGAATTTCTTTTAGAAGGAGAATGTTCTCAACCGCCTAGCAGATATTTTACACACATCCCAAGACCACCTCAACCGTTCAGTTGAGATGAATCTTGTCCACCGTAGATCTGTAACTACCTTAACTTTAGAAGAAAACCTATAAATAGGGGTTGTGTATCAACAGCGTGGGGTTCCACGACGGACCCGAAGCATTCAGCATTCTAGCATTCCTTGTAAATCCTTTGTTTTTCATTTTCCATACATACCTTTGAGTTATTTTAACTGAGAAATCAATAGTTCTGATGGCCTAAGAGCATTGTAATTCAATTTTTCATAGTTTGAATGCTCATGAACAGACTTTGTCCATGAAGTCTTTCCCTTCAATCTAAATTCTTCCCTCTTAGAATCGTTTTCTTGGCCAAAGTTTACATTTAGAGATAAAGAAGATTATAGATTGCATTCTTGGTTAATCTCTTCAC
>JAOWBR010143297.1:0-13758 GCA_028571145.1 Dionaea muscipula
ATTGCTTCCGTTGTGTAATCCTTTGTATTTGGTTTGATTTACCTTGTTGAGATCTGATTGTTCACGAGTACTCGAGCTTTGTTTTTGTCCAACAAAATGTAATTAATATATCTATCTACCTATATTATATTAGATGATTTTTTTTGAATTGAAATATAATGGTGATACATGCCACTTTTTTGTCGCCTTTTATCTTCATCTTTTTCCTCCTCAATGAAATAAAATTATCACTCATTAATAACCATTTTAGTTTAGTAAGAGAATTAATATTTACTACATAATAAAATAAAATTATCATATTAATTGAATTGTTTATCGTACGTTGGTATGGGCATCCCCATATTAATCCACAACTGACGTATGAGATTTGATTAATCTATGAAAAGGAAATATAAGAAAATCAAATAAAATTTTAAAAAATCAAAATAAATCTAAAAAAGGAAAAGAAAAGAAAAGAAAAGAGTCAGTATCGGAGATCAAATCCATGTCCATTTTTTATAATGTACGATTGTGAATGGATTGGAAGTATATTTAGTCGTCCCGATTATTAATTAATTCTAATTAATACAGTAATACTCCGACCTCCTAGTCTTGACTCTTGTCGACCAGGAACCAACCAAGGACCAGGAACCAACCAAGAAGCAGGAACCAGAGTTTCCTCTTGTCGGATATCGGCTCTCATTCTCCATCTTTTCTATTTAGGATTCCGACGAAAGCCATCGCACTTTTCAATCTCTTCTCACTTTTCAATCTCTTTGCACCTGGAAATCTCTTTCCCGAGGGGCGGGGGGATCATACGAGGACGATGATTACGATCCCATATCTGACCGCATTAACCACATACTTCAGCTATGGATTGCTCTTTGTCTTCGGCCAATTGCGTGATTTCTTCAGAAGAATCCTCGATTCGTGCAATTCTAGCAATCTCCAGGTCTCCCTCTCTCTTCCCCCCTCATCATTCGGATTCCAATCACTTCCCTTTGTTTCCCCCTCAGCTGCTGATTTGGATTGTTGTTCTCCGTAGGGTTATGCGCCAATTTGCCTAGGACTCGAAGATTTCTATATTCGACGACTCTATCTTCGTATTCAGGTGAAGGGAATTCGTTTCTAGTGCCCTTCTGCTCTTTCTTATACTTGTTCCACTGCTCGATGCTGTGTCGTTGTGATTAATCGCGTTGCTGAAATCTTCTGGTCAATTTGTTTCATCCGATTAGGGATACCAAATTACAGATGGAGCACGGTTTAGTTCTTTTCGAAATTATTGATTTTGAGTTGCGGGAAACTTTGGCAGCTTGATCAGTAGGTTATCCATCAGGCTGAGATTATCCAATCCTTCAACGGCCGTCTGGTTTTCCGAATTGGCATGCGAGCATGAAGTACGTTACACAAATAAAGAAGAGGGTGCATTGGATGATGTGAGTGATTGGGGAGTGATGGTTTATAACTTTCAGTGGAGTGATAATACTCTTCACAGGGAGCTGACGAAAATATTTGGTGCATCAACTTCTTTGGAGCTGCAGAACTCGCTTCGCGGGGGTATGGGAGGAATAATTATTAGCTGTGCTAGTAAGAGTACAAATAAAAATGGGCAAATGCAACCAACACCGGGGCACTGACTGGGAAATGGTGATTAGCACTTCTGTGTTTTGGTTATTATTTATTACCCCATCTCTTTTAGCAAAGGGTATAAAACATTAAAACTTAGGGTAGTGGAGTTAATCCCCAGTTTGTTTGGTTTTTTTTTTTTTGGTTTTATCATTGTAATCTTTACTGAATAGCGAAGAGATGTGCATCCCTAAATTTCCATCCCTAGTTTTCTGGTGTTCCCAAGGGGTACTTGTAATTTTAGGGCAAGGGAACCAAAGAGAAAGGAGAGATACTCCCGGCAGCTTGTTTGTACCATGTGATAGGTAAAATAAGCATGGATACTTAACTTCCTTGTGCTATAGTAAACTGCAGTAAAAGAATCAGATGGGTTTTTCAAAAAATGCAATTTTTCTTTATGAGGGAATCTTAATCGAGTTAAGCTTGTGTTCATTTTATGATTATTTGGTCATGTTGTTGTGTGGTCATGATTATTTAAGTTTAGAGATGCTTGACTGACATATTCTTGTGAACAGTTTTTGTTCTGGCATCCTACCTTAACCTAGATTACATCTCCCAGTGTTTCCATCTTCTTCAATTAAAGATGCAAGTGATTGAACACCCTGCCCCCAGCCCAAAAATTAAAGCAACTGTTGTCGCTGTCTTCTTTTACAAATGCTACTCTTTAGGCATGCATACCGTTTAATATCAAACCTTTTTTCTGCAGGATTGCTTTGGAAGACCAATTTCTAGCGCTCCGGATGCTTGGTTTGATGTAGTTGAGCGTTATTCAAACGACTACAACAAGACACTGAAGTATGTATTCTTGCCTGTGCTTAAGTTCAGCTTCACTAACGAGTGGAATTCTCCTCTTTTAGTTTTGTCCTTTGTGGTTAGTTTGTGTGAGTGCTAACTGCTAAAAGAGCTGCAATCTGAAGATTTCCTCAACTTGTACTGATATATTTGTTTATTGTATCTTGTAGACGAACTGACAAAATCAAGCGTTGTCTTAACTTGGGGTCATACAATTACCTCGGCTTTGCTGCTGCAGATGAGTACTGCACACCACGTGTGATTGAATCACTCAAGGCATTTTCTCCCAGTACTTGTAGTTCTCGTGCTGATGGAGGTGCTTCACCATAGCCTTTTCCTGAATGCAATATATGTTGCCTGTCTTTACTTGATGTTGATGCTAGTATGGTCTCAGGCACTACTGTACTGCACAAAGAACTCGAAGAATGCGTGGCCAGCTTTGTGGGAAAGCCAGCTGCTTTAGTTTTTGGGATGGGCTATGTAACAAATTCTGCTATAATCCCGGTCTTGATTGGGAAGGTATGCGAGGTTTACCGATTGAATCATGTATAGAGTATGAGTTTCATGGTGTTGGTTATGCACTTTTATATTGGTTGTCATCAACAGGGAGGGTTGATAATTAGTGATTCTTTGAATCATAGTTCCATTGTGAATGGGGCTCGAGGATCCGGAGCCACCATCAGGGTCTTCCAACACAACAGTAAGTCTTACTGAATTTTTATGTCTGTAAAAAGATCACTTTGTCCTATGAATCTGGAAATTGATTTGCCGGCCAGTATATGTCACTACCCATGAAAAATATACTTCTAAATCTCAATGTCTTTTTTTTTTTTGGGTGGACAGCTCCCTCACACTTGGAAAAGGTTTTGATAGAACAAATTGCTGAGGGACAACCCAGGACGCATAGACCCTGGAAGAAGATAATTGTCGTTGTGGAAGGAATATATAGCATGGAGGGGGAACTCTGCAAACTCCCTGAGATTGTTGCTATATGCAAGAAATACAAGGTGCTTTATCCATTCAATACAGCATGATGGTTTCCATAACCATTTTTTTTTTCATCCTTAAAAAATTGAAGCATTGTTTTATTTCCATAACATGCTGTAGTTGGGTATGCTCGCATTACGGTTTGGGTATTTGCATGACAGCCCAAGAAGATATTTTGCACTTAAACAAATTGTAGTAGAGATGCTGCCTTTTGAGTCTGCTAGATTTGCATCACTCTACGAACTTTCCCACCTTTGTTTCCTTTGAGCTTTTTTTACTTGGTTTTTTTGGAGGTGGGTGGGGGGATTGGGGTTGGGAAGGGATATTCTGTCCCCAATTGATATCGTGAAAGCTGTTCTGCTCAAGGCATGCATATTGGATAAGATACAGTAGATTTACTTCTTTAGCATCTTAGGAAATCGCTATTAGTTCTGTGGTCCTTTTGATAATGCTCATTCTTTCTTTCTTTCTTTCTTTTTTTTTCTTTTTCTTTTTCTTTTTTTTTCCTTTTTTCTTTTGTGTTCTTTTCACTCTTCTCCAACACTCTGTTTTAGGCATATGTTTACCTGGACGAGGCTCACAGTATTGGTGCTGTCGGAAAAACTGGAAGAGGTGTATGTGAGCTCCTTGGAGTGGACACTGCTGATATAGATATTATGATGGGTACTTGTACGAAATCATTTGGCTCCTGCGGTGGTTATATTTCAGGATCTAAGGTTTGTTTCTTTTGCATGGCCTATTAACTTGTGGAAATCTGAAATCTTCTGCGGCTCTGTTTCTTCTGCATCACCAATGTCCATTATGCGGTTATACTCTACTATGTAGAAGCGTGTATGCTGCCCTAGATAGTGAAGGGATGATTCACTAGATCGTTCTTATAGGTTTTTAATAACCTCAAGCTATTTTTTTTTTGATCAATATGGTCACCTGCATTTTTTTGTCCTTGTTGTTTGTATTTCTTGTGGGTCATTGTATTTACATACTGAAATGCAAATTTTAGTAACCCTGCAATTCAGCTGGTATCATGACCTGCATCTTTTTGCCTTTGCTTCAGTTTCACATGTTGCAATTAGGTCAGTGGTTTGTAGCGAGGAAAAAAAGGCTAAATTGCATCTCTTGCATGTGTTCTAAAAATATGGCTTATGAACGTCCGTTTTCAATTTTATAAGGAAAGAAATACATCAGTTGCTGAGAAGCTACTAAGTATAGATTGTCGTTGGAAATTTTGCCAGATATGATAGAGTTTCTTTTTCAGTGTATGATTATGATATCCTTGGTAATTTGTTTTTCTTGGAAGAGATGAATATGTGTGACCGAACCCGTCTAGGGGAATATGGTCAGGATGATGAGGATGGGGAAGATGACAACGACGACGACAATCATCTGTTCACAAGGGGGTAGGGCTAAGTGAGTTTCACTTTTATATTTTAGGATTTCTTTTCGTCCGTTTAACCTGTCTACTTCAAATTACACTTTACTTTCTTTTCGTCTAGAAGAAGGGAGTTGTTTGTAGTGGGAGGTAGGAGAACTAGGAAAACTAGATGTTGATTAGAAGACGTGGTTACGTGTGGTCAATCTCACTTAGTGAGATATGGTGTGGTTGATGTTGATGATGATGGTAGTTTGTTTTTCTTGGAAAAATCTGTGAAGGAGGTCAGTAATTATTCCATCAGTTAACAGTCGCTACAATAATCTCTCTCTGCATAACAAGTTTACATTACAGATTTGGTGAATTTGTCGCGAACTTGGTCTTTTCTTTTTGTAGTTTGTAAATTGTGCATTGAGTATTTCATTAACTTCTTAGGTGACCTACAGGAGCTTATCCAGTATTTGAGGTATGCATGCCCTGCCCATCTCTATGGGACATCGATATCACCACCAGCTGCACAACAAATTATATCTGCTATATATGTTATTCTTGGAGAGGATGGATCCAGCAGAGGTTAGAACTTATTTCTCTTTTATTCTCATTTTTCTTTCTTTGATTTTCTTTTGTCAATGATTTAACGCCATTTTGTGCTATTAGGTGCTCAGAAACTTGCAAGAATACGTGAGAACAGTAACTTTTTCCGATCTGAACTACAGAAAATGGGCTTTGAGGTTCTTGGAGATAATGATTCTCCAATAATGCCCATAATGATTTACAATCCAGCAAAGATCCCTGCATTTTCTCGGGAATGCCTCAAACGAAATGTATAAGCCTATTATCCTACTACACTGATTTGCTCTCAGTAGTACTTTTAATCTTTCCACTTGGTTGGTTACGCCTTTGGTATTTTCCTTGTCGCAATGTATTCTCTCGTGAACTGTCCGTCACAGGTGGCTGTTGTCACGGTTGGCTTTCCTGCTACTCCATTGTTGTTGGCGAGGGCACGCATCTGCATATCAGCTTCTCATACAAGGGAGGATTTGGCTAATGCCCTAGAGGTCTGTTTAGTTTCTTAATTTCTGATATTTTCTGCTAGCACTTCACTTAATGATATGATTGATTCAAGAACACATTGTTATATGCCCTCTTGCCTTGCTTTTGATCTCGTTCGTTCGTTCTTGGTTGTCATTCACAGGTTATCAGCAAGGTGGGTGACATGGTGGGGATAAAGTACTTCCCAGCAGAGCCTAATAAAGACCATGAAGAGGACGGCACGACCAAGCTGGACTAGGCTTTCTGCTGATTGATTCTGAGATCTTGAAAGTGTGAGGAATCCTGGTTTTTTTGTTTGTTAGTGTATAAATGTAATTTATTGGGGCGGGCGGGCCGGCCGGCCTCCCTCCCTCCCTCCTCGAAGTGAAGCTTTAGATTCCATCTTCTGCACTCTTTGACATAAACAGTTTTCGCTATTCATCTGTAACATACATGCATGTTCAATCATCAAAATCTCAAGCGGAAAAGTGCCACATGGAAATGAAGTGGACCGACCATGTTATTGCCTTGCTGGTCCTTGGATCCTCTGTGCACTGCTGTGAGCCAAATCAACACCCCAGGCCAAGCCAGCTACTACTCTACTCATTCTGCCGTGGCCTGGAAGGAGCAACATCATCCATCCTTGAGTATCTTGAACCTGGTTCTACTCCAAACTTACAACTTACAAATGAGGATTAGAACAACTAAACAGTCATCAAAATCTCTGTGTGTTGTGATGTGATGTATGTCATCACTTGCATCCATCCATCGTCTGTTCTGTTTAGCCAACAATACATACAAAATTAGAACCAAAATAAATACAAGTTAATGGAACAAGTGCAAATGATCTTCCTTTGAAAATGGAGGCAATATATAAAAAAGTCCCGAACTTTGGACCATGTTTTAAAAAGAGTCATAATCTTTAAATGTTATCAATTTAATATCCAAACTTTGACACATTACATTAATTTAGATCCTGCCGTTAATTCACGACTAAATCGATAATAACAGTGGCTAAGAAAGAAGCGGTCTCGTGTGAGGAACCATCTGGTGTGAGGCGTCGCTCAATATGAGGACAGCGAGGCCGCCTAAACAAAAGAAAACAAAGCAGAAAGCAAACGGCGCAGAAGGGCAGACAGAATGAGCAGAACAGAGCAGACAGTATGGAAATTCGGCTCTAAAAACAGACACTATTGTTATCGATTTAGACGAGAGTTAACAACAGGATCTAAATTAATGCAATGCATCAAAGTTTCGGTATTAAATTGATAATACTTAAAGATCAGGATTCTTTTTTAAAAAATGGTGTTTGGCTCTCAAAAATGAATGAAACCAACCTTGTTTGTTTCCTGTCTTCTCCCACAAGAACTAGTGATGATGAAGAATGCAAAACTTTGATTGATTTTCATTTCAGCGGTGAAAAAACTAACGGGACATTGATTTCATTACAACTGAGAATCTGAGATGAGAATGAGAAGAATCCCTTGCGTTGCTAATTAGTAGTTAAGCAAGCTAAGCTTCTGAATTGCAGAAAACATCTTTCTCCTCGACCCAACTGCATTGATCCCCATGTCTTTGAGGTCCCCCAAAGTGAGCATCGGCAAAACCTCTTCATCAACCTCGTGTATCTCGAAAACCGGCCAATACTTCCCCAACCCTAACCCATTCAGCCAGATCCTGACCCGCTCCCTTCTCCACCCTCCTCCCCTCCTTCCATCATGATCATGATCATGATTCTCATGCCGATCTCTTCTACCCTCCACAGCCCTGCAAGTAGAAGAAGCCCTTCGACTCCCGAGTTGCACTTCTCTCTCTTTCCCATTCGCTGCTCTTTCGACATCATCATCATCAAAATTTTCCGATGAATCATTAAACGGGCTCCTCCGCTGCTGTTTCAATGGACTCTCCGAGTCCTCCTCAGCTTCAAAATCCCTGGCACTGGCAAACCCATCTTCCCCATCACCAAACCTGTTAGTGTTACTCCCTTCTTCTGCATTATTATTATTATTATTATTATTATTATTATTATTATTATTGTATGCGGTGGTATCACTGTTGATATTACTGCCACCTCCTTGGTCAATCTTTGGCAACCAATTCGTCCTCGGCCTCTTCAATCTCTTCGAATTCCAATCCCTAGCTCTCCACCTCCCAATTGAAAGGTTATCCCAATGATTATGAAGCTCCCTCTCCCCCTCCCTTTCCTCCCCTTGCAGGGTGGTTTCCCCTCCGCCGCCCAAATTCGTCAGAGTTCGAGTCTTGTTGGACGCCCTATCCTTATTGCTAACATGATTCCACTGCTTCGGCGGCCGGCGGTGCGAATCTAACGATACCGTGGCTGCCGGTTGGCCTCCAATCTCCCCCAATCGAACGCTTGGTCGGCGCTGTCGCTTCGTGGTGATATTGTCCGTCCCCGTCGCCACTGCAGTCGAAGAAGCAACTGCCGCTTTCGGTACCCCGCCGTTGATTCGGGTTTCCAACAACTGCGGCTGCACATCCGCCATTGAATTGAAGCTACAAACAAACCCACAACTCTCAGTCTCAGTCTTGATAAAATAAAAATAGATTTCTCAGATAACAAACAGCCGGGTCGTATCGTAGATTGAATCAATCATTAATCATTGGGTCGGTGGCAATTGCAATTTCAATTTCAATTTTCTAGGGTCCGGACTCCGGAGAATAATCTCTTTTCAATTTTTTGGGTGCAAATAGCCAGCCCATCTCGAAAGTGAAGGGGCAAAGGGTTGGGTTACCCTGACCCCTGACTGACCTGACACTACACCGGATCCGGTTCTTGCCTTCTTGGAGGATCCGAAACGGATCAACGAATATTAAATCCAGTTTCGATTTGGATAAAAAAAAAAAATAATAATAATAAGAATCAAATTATTAAAAATTAGGCTATAAATCAATCAAATCTGGATAAATATTTTTAAATAAGAATCAAAAGTTTAGATTAACCTTGGAGCAACCTTTTCCTATGAAAAAACAAGGCAGCACACCATGAAAGAATTAGTCCTTTTGAACAAGAATCATCCAATCCTAAAATCTCGAACCTAAACAGAAAGTAAGTCTAAATCTGCTCAAGTGATTGCCGCCAGTGTGAGTCCAGTGCCCGGGACTCTGTGACTGTGTAGGTAGAGTAGAGCTGAGCCCTCCCATCATCTATCTGGCTTGGCTCCTACTAGTACTACTACTACTACTGGTGGAAATCGATGACACCACCACCCCAGCCCAGCCCGGCCCGGCCCGGAACCCCCTTTCAACCATCGCATCACATCACATCACTGCTAGTGTCCACATCCTCCGTCGTCGCCGTCGATTTAGTTTAGGCAAATGAGATTGAGCAGATGGATTCAGTCAGTCACTTGGTACAATGCAAAGAGACCCATGCCCAAGCCCATGCTCCAGAGGATAGAACGTTGCACCTCGGACGTACCTTTCATGCTCAACTGCAGCCTGTCTTAGACGACTCCCTGGAGGCTTTCTCCTCTTAACTAGTTGCTTCTTGATTGCCCAACACGAAGCAAGGGGGTGATCAGTAGAGTAGTCAGCTCCAACTCTCCTCCTGTCAAGAGACAGAATCAAATCAATCTAATCTAGCATGAAATGAAAATGAATCGCGTATTCAAATATGCCTGCCAGCCAGCCAGCGCTTAGCTAATCAACACACAAAAGGTATGTATGTATGTGCACATGCAAATTTCACATTGAGAAATGTAAGGTAATAATAATAATCTGTCGCCATACTAACCAATTCATTCTTCCGAACGAACAAACAAATGATAGCATATATATATAATGCAGACAAGTTATAGAATGAATCAATGGACTGAGGAATGTTCGGTTCGGTACCCTAAGATTTTCTCAGATGTAGCTCTTGCAGCAGTGAGCATGCTACGGCTGGGAACCCACTTCACAACTCGATTTGGATCAGGTCGCATAGGAGAGTGGATCTTTATAAGCTGCAGCATAAGCATAACAAAAAATTCAAATGGAGGAGGCGACTCTATGAATCTTTTTCTTGTTTTACTTTCTGATGTCTATTGACTCTTTTATCATCAGACAAGACAGTGAAAGGAAACCGTCTGGGACGCACCCCTAAACACTCCATCATCTGGTAGTATGCCCGACCTTGAAGAGGAGTATGACCCTGTCGAGATTCTGAGAAATATCTGGTCCTGAAAATTAAATTGTTTTGACTTGTCACTGAGCGAGCTAACAGAGAACAATTCGAAACAATTTCTTGTATCCTTCCTACCTACCATTCCTTGTATCCTGGATCCACGGTGAAACCATACATATCAACCGTGTCGCAGATAGATAGAGCAAATTCAAGAGCCTTGAGCCCAGTTCCTTTTGCCGCTGACCCAAATGATGCACCTAACATCAGATATACTGGATTGCGAATTGGAATTTCCTGCAAATGTGAAATTTGAATGTCTTGACAATAAGAAAAGTTCCAAAAAGAAAGCATTTTTTTTTTCAATCCAACAAAATAATAATTCCAACTCCATCCATATCCGTTAGTTATATATATTATACATAACATACCCGGATCATTTTGGTCATGAGGTCATGAATTGTCGTCTTAATGATCAACACCTCCTTCCCTGCATCTGCACGATGCAAGCATCAGCTGCTAGTTTCAGAACATCATCTCAGAAGAAAAACCAATATAAGTTGAGAGATGCTTTATACCATACAGTTCTGCGACTTTATCCAGCGCTTTGGCAGACCCTCTATTCAGCAGGCGGAATGTACTCTTTCTGCCCACATACTCAGTATAGTTCTGCAGAATGAAACAGAAAGACGTCACACAAAAACTAAGGTAGCAAAAACATTATGCAACCCAGTCATGTCAATTACCTCAATAGGTGCACCGTTTTCTCGGAAAACAGCATCGTAACCATCAATCTCCTTGCCAAACATTGTTTTCAAGAGATCACCAGAATTACCCACGACAGCGCAACGGCCAAACTGCCTAGGGTAATAAGGGGGTACATCGGGGAGAACCAGAGAAAGTTTCTCCATGCAGAGAGACTTGTCCTTACAGTTGTTGCTGCAAACGAAACAATCCATATCAGAGTCAGACTACGTCTCCAACTTAACCATAAAACACACCCATGAACTGCCTTCAAGAAAAACATAGCCATGAACAATAATCCTATCCTTTGAGTCTGAAATACCCCAAAAGTCCACACACTATAACTCTTTTGCCATAATTGAACACGTACGTGGGAAACTAAGTAACCAAAGACAGCAAAAGGTATAAGATCCCTGACGCCTAGCACCGTTTTGGATAGATTGAAGCACAAGAAGAAGATTTCCTTCCTAGTCAGTCATCCACTCACTACACTAGCATATGAGCTTCAACGAAAATCACTTACAGTTGTATTCCTTTGTTAATCCTTTTCCATGCATATTCCTCCCATCCATTTGGCAGAGCATCAATGAACTCCCGGGTAAGCACAGTGGAACTGTTCCGGACCTGAGCAATTCAGCTCAACTGAATAACAGATCAATCAAAGAGCATGAAGCACTATTTTCACAAAAGACGAGAAACAAAACTTTGCGTAGGAATCAACCAAATGAAGCATAGGATAGGGGGCACAGAAACTAAATGTATCGTGCTGAATTTATAGATAGTAATTCATATCACCTGCTAGAAACAGACATCTCTCACCACCAATATCACAAGACAAAGTGTAACAGAACATTGCCCAGGTAAATGTAATAGTACATGATGAATCTATAAAGCTCACCCACCTGTTCCCATGTCGTCACAGCTTCACAGAGATTGAACTCATAAGACAATCCTTCGAGCTCTCCAGTTTTTGGATCTTTCTGCACCCAAAATGAGGCACTGCGGTCAACAAGTTTAAACGAATGAAATGTAAGCAATCCAACTTTAAGATGAACATTGCTTCTTTACACATCCTCAATACAATACAATACAATACATGCAGTCAAAAATTAGGAAACATGAGAGGGGAAATCATTTGCAGAAAAGGGAAAGTACCCATTTGGGGATGGTGTCATCAGGAAACTTGATCACAACTTGGCAATAATCATCACCCATTACAGCTTGCAAACCCAAACCATTGGCATTCTGAAGCAGATAGTGACATCAGAATCAAATTAACCTCATCGTTGACAAAGTTTCAATCAATGTTAGGGATTTCAACTGAATGTAGTGTAGAGGAAAGGCCCATTTCCTAAACGATGCAACCACATCCACACCACAAGCCATCGCAATGAGAGTATGGAAGAATGAAAGAAGCAAGGATAGGGAGGGGGTGAGGGGGGAGCTGACCACGCACTGCTGGAAAGCAGTATGAAGAGTAAGCAAAGCCTTTACATCTTCATCAGAAAGCGGCGATGTGGATGTCGGAGATCTGCCTGCCCTCGCTGAGAAAACATAAAGAATTAGAAGAAAAAGAAAAAAAGATGGAAAAGCAAAGGAGAAATAGAAGAGCAAGGAGAAAGGGAAAAACCTAGATTGGAGAGTCCGGCGAAGAAGTAGAGGAGAAGAACAGAGAAGCAGGAGACCAGAATCAGGAAGAATCCCAACCGCAGCAGCCTCATCGATGGCGCTCCTCTTCCTCTTCCTCTTCCTCTTCCTCTCAAAGGGATATGCTCGGTTCGGTTGCCTTGCCGATGATTTGAAAGTTGCAGAACGGCATCGGTGAGGGAATACTGGGCCTTGTCCCAATGAAGGAACCGAAAATGTCCAGCCAAGTGGCCCAATTCCTTTCTTGCGTTGTGTCCAATCCAAGTATATCTATTACGATATTTATTTTATTCCCAACAAAAAACTAAGGATGCATGGAGGCATGGAGCAAGCAAATTCAATGGATGGGAAATTAATTATAATGGCAAGAAAAGTGAGGCAATTATATATTAGGGATGTTCAAAAAATCTATAAACCTCGAAACCGAATGGATGCCAATCGAATCCGCGGTTCGGTTGAATTTTCTTAGCGATGTTTAATTGGTTGAATTTTCTTATTGTGCAGCGCAATGATTTTGTCAATTCTATATTTTCTTTTAAAAAAATTATGACTTTAACCATATGATTTTAATCATGGATTTTATCGATTTAATCACATCATATTTTTTTAAAACTAATATTAAGTTTCTTACATAAATTTTCTAATTTTTCTAGATAAATTTCGTTTAATTTCTACTATATCGAATTTTTATTTCTCTCAATAGACTAGTTTTCTCTCTACTAAATATCTCTTAATCTTGATTAAATAATTTAATTTTCTAATATTATATTTTTAAAAATATATTTAATTTTGAAAATTTTCTTCATTTATCGCTGTAATATTTTTTCTAAAGTAGGCCTTTAGTTAATTTAATATATCAAATTTATTTCCAAATTTTAGACCACGATTTTTTTTTTATAGTGATTAAATATATATTAATTACCTCGATAAATCTGCGATAAATTTTAAATATTGTAAAATATTAGTGATTGATTGAAATTTTATTGGTAATCTGTTATAATATTTAAAAAAAAAAAATATTTTTTATAATTTTTTGAGGGATTACTGAGAAAATAATTAACGACATAATTATTTCCTCGGTAATAACATTAATTCTCTTAATTACTTTATATTTTCGATAAATCAAAATGGTTGCCAATGAATGGTAATTTTATTTCATTGTGAAGCTATAAAGGTATGGAGATAAAAAAAAAAAAAAAAAAGATTTTGAAATGAAGAAAGAGATACCGATAGTGGCGATAAGAGGAAATAGATGGAGATAAAGAAAAAAAAAATGGACGGTAAAAAAATGACATGTGTCACTATGTGTTTTTTTTAAATGATATATGTGAGATAACTTATGTTTTAATTAAAAAAATCATAATAATATATTCGCATGGCTTTATATATACACTCCCCTTCTAATGCGGACATCCCTTTTGGAATAGTAGAGTGGACTTTTTTAGGCCATTGGATCTAC
>JAOWBR010143519.1:0-13756 GCA_028571145.1 Dionaea muscipula
AGAATTGTTGAGTTGTGTGGCTTAAATCCTCAATTTTACATTTTGGATAGTTTCCCACATCGAACTTTTGAGTTTTTTCCTCCTTTCCCTTTAGCTATATATATATAGTCTTGTATCCCACATCAGAGTTTAGGAATTTTTTGTCTTCCTCTTTTGGTTATAAATATAGCCCTTGTTTCTTTGTAATTAATGAATCAAAGTAATACAAATTTTGGGCGACTTATACTTTGATATTTTAGTCCCGTGATATTTCTTTCACGGGATCTTCCGTGTTCCTCTCCAATAAGCAAACAGTTTTCACCAATCTACAGGCAAACAGGTTTCACCAACCAACAGGTTTCACCAACCAACAGGCGAACAAGTTTCATCAACCTGTTTAGGTTTCATCAACCAACAGGTGAACAGGTTTCACCAACCTGTTTAGGTTTCACCAACCTGTTTAGGTTTCACCAATAGGTGAACAGGTTGCGTCTACCTGGATCAACGATTCTAGGGATTTCTGCATTAAGGTTTCACTAACCTTAATCCCTAACAATTCTAAACTCAACTTGAGATGAAATTATCGAAAGCACAGAATCAATAATCTAAGTCTCAGGAGAGACAGAGAGACATGCCGCGGGAGAAGCAGTATGCACCGCTGAAGCAGAGATAAGGGGCACGTCAGGTGAAATAGCCGAAGGAGGAGCAATAGTAAGTGTATCCATAACCACATGAGCAGATCGAGAAGCATTGGGTCGGCCATGCAGTTGCCAACACTTCTCCCGAGTGTGGCCAGTAGCCTTGCAGTAGGAACAAGTAGGTCGCCCATCAGAAGAGGAAGCTAAAGTAGACTGTTTGCCATGTAGCTGAAAGCATCTCTCAAGTGAGTGACCCGAAATCTGACAGTGGGTACAAAAGTATCTGCTACCGCCCCCTCGACCTCTACCACGTCCACGGGAGGAAGTAGAGCTGGCAAGGGCAACATGATCACCACTAGTATGTGAAGGTCCAGATTGGGTGCGAATGGACCGTTGGGTCCGTGAGAATGCCTTTATTAGTGATGTCTCTTTGCTTGAAAGAATCTGAGAACAAACTGCATCAAGCTCGGGTGGTAGGCCACTAAGAACAGCCATGATAGCTAATTGCTCCCACTGCTGACGCATGGTACTCACATCAGAAGAGATAGGCATCAAAAGATTAAACTCCTCATATGTCTTCTTAAAGGATGCAAAGTAGTTAGCTAGAGTAGCGTCCCCCTTTTTAGCACGAAAGAAGGACTGACAGACATTAAACAGACGATTCATGTTATTTTTCCCAGAATAAAGAATAGCAAGATACTCCCACACCTCCTTCACAGTGTCACAATGAGTAATGAGGGTCACCACACAGGGCTCCATGGAATTGATCAATCGAGTGTACAATCTAGCATCCGCTCTCTTCCATGCCAGGGCTTTATCTGGATGCTTATCAGCACTCGGACCCACTTTAATCAAATGTTCATCCAACTCCATGCCATAAATAGACAGCTCCACAAGCTTACACCACTCAAAATAATTTGTGTCATTCAATCGAATATCAGTGAGTCGAGTGGTAGATGGGACAACTTCAGACGGCACAGGTGCAGAATGGGATGTCCCCTCCATATGTCACGGGTGGAAATACCGACACACAACATTGGAAGGAGCTCAAAAGAAATGACACAACTGAAATCAACTCAACAATGCAATATTCATGTGTAGCAGGATGTGAGGGAATCCACAATAAAGCCAAAAGGGTAGGCAGACAGACACGATAAAGGATAAGAAGTGAGAAAGTCCTTAATGAAGCCAATCACACATAGGGAGAGCAAAACAACAATCAGACCAAGAAGGAAATATCATCAAATGGTGGAGAAGAAGGTACTGTCCAGGAGTCCGCTGGAGGTCGCGGCACGTGAGCCCCACACGCCGGCGAGGGTGGCACGTGGGTCACCGGCAGACAAAACGACGATGATGGAGGGTGCACTCGGACCTCCTGAGCCCGCCTATGTGGGTGGTGAGATCACCAAACCACCAGAACGCAGTAGATCTGACAAAAGAGAAGCACCATGCCGAGGAGAGAGAAACACACGTGCAACTGCTCAGCACGCCGGCCGGCTTTGTGCTCCCGACGGGTGAGGCACCTACTGATGGGCAACAATGATAAGGGGTTGAAGCCTTTGGGTAAGTAGTGGTTGTGGGTAAATGAAGGGAGAAGGCATCGGTGGTGGTGGTAGTGGTTAGGCGGCAGTAAGGTGTTGAGTCATTGAAGGAGAAATGGCTCTGATACCATGTTACAACAAAGTAAATGAAATCCCTTGACCTCAACAATGAGGTTTAGAAGCTTTTATTATTAATTGGTAATGGGCCACTTGGGCTCAAGATCTAATACATGACAAAAGGTCCAAAAGTAAAGAGATTAACATAACATAATAACATACTCTCAACAACTATCTTCCTCCGCCATAGTCAATAGCCTTGGTGAGCACCTGTGTCTTGGGGTATATCTTTCCTTGCACTTGAAGCACCTTCCTTGGGCCCTTAAGTCAGTATGGGAGATTTGGACATTGTGGATGTTTGGGGAAGTTGGATTAGGTTTGGAACAGGAGATGGGCTGGTGTGTTTGTGTTTGGGTTGAGGGGTTATTTGTGATAAACACGCTGCCTCGATGGATGCCGAAGAATCAGCCACCAGCCGTCACAATGCTTCATCAACGCACCAGATCAAGATCTCAATCGTTACTTAAGTTACTGATCTCGTGTGATTTGATTTGACTCTGCTTTTGTACAGTCACTATACTTGCTGTGAATATGGGATCTTTGAGATCTGCAACTATTCTCTTGTAACTGCTCTCCTTATCTGATAAATACAGGACTCTTCTCCCATTCATGGGTGTGATGAGATTTCTCAAATAAACCATCATACTCTATTTTTCTATATGGTATCAGAGAATTTAAATTCCTAATTCCAATGGCTTCCTCTGCCTTGAATGTTGGCAATTTTGTCACCATTCGCCTCAAGTCTGATAATTATCTTTTATGGTGAGAGCAAGTACTAGCCCTCGCAGAGAGTCAAGATCTGGTCAATCACCTTCTTGGTGAAACAGATCCATCGCCAAAGGAATTGGCACCTACAGCTGGTTAGAAGCGGCCACTCCGAATCCAGACTATCAAAAATGGAAAGCAATGGATCGCTTGCTCCGTGGATGGATTATCGGTACCCTTGAAGAGCCCCTTGGCCTTGTCCTGGCTTGGATAGTGTTGTAAATGTATGGACTGCCCTGAAAGAAGTCTATGCTCAGCCATCACATCACAGGAGCGCAAGTTCCAACTCACCCAACAGCTAACTTACCTAAAGAAGGATCCTAATATGTCCCTTGCTGATTACATCCGGAAATTCAAAGAAATTTGTGATAATCTAACTGCTATTGGCCATAGCATCGAAGATAAGGCCAAGGTGTTTGCCCTGCTCACTGGATTAGGTGCAAAGTATGAACCATTTACTACCTCCATGCTCAAGCCACCTATGCCATCATATGCAAAAATTATTCCTCTCCTCCAGAGTTATGAGAACCGAATCTGCCAATACTTGTCTGACCCCACCCCTTACACTGCCTTTGTAAATCAGACTAACTCATCTAAAGGGAAGGGAAGCAGGTCCCATTTTTCCTCGAGAGGGAAGGGCTTTACTCCTGCCAATCAGTCTCAAACTGGTTCTCCAGCACACCCTTTCTCTGCCACTGCCAACCCTCCCTCTCGCCATCAACAGCAAGGTAGAAGCCAGTACACAACCAACACCCCTCAACATGGCTGTTCTGGTTCTCTCTCATCGCACCACAACAACAATCCCAAAACAAGCACACGTGAGATGGTTTTCCAGATATGTGGCAAACAAGGACATATAGTGATTCGATGCTGGCATCGCTTTAATCACTCCATTCAACCAGACAATCTCCCTCAAGCCTTCTCTGCATTAAACTTCGATGCTACAAATACTGCTGGTCTGGAAGAGTGGACTTCTAATACAGGTGCATCAGCTCATATGACGAGAAAATTTTAAAAAAGTCCCCATATTTTCATCATTTTATTAAGTTAAACCCTGTACTTTAAAATTTTAAAAAACAACCCTGAACTTTCATAGTTGGTATCAAAAATATTCTCGTCGTTAAAAATCATCTAACCTATGCAAGAGGAAAATCTCGTATATCAGTCGGGGTCCGGGTTTCACGGGTCGGCGTTGGGGTCCGAGTCCGAGTCGGGGTCCGCGGTGTTAGATGATTTTTAATGGCGGGAATGTTTTTGATACAAACTATGAAAGTTCAGGGTTGTTTTTGAAAATTTTAAAGTACAGGGTCTAATTTAATAAAATTATGAAAGTATGAGGACTTTTTTAAAATTTTCTCGAAGAAACCATAACTATTGTATTGATTACATATTTATTAGTTTGTAGAGCCACTTAGGTCGAATAACTTTTTTTTTTATCAGTAAAAGAACTTTATTGATATAAATGAGAAGATTACATCAATAAAGGTCGGATGGTGCAAAACGTATCAAATTAATCCGAAGTAATCCAACTAAGTTGAATAACTAACCAATAACAACACAACCACTTCCCACTGGATGATGTCGATCACATGTATCCGTAGGATACCAACACACAAGTTTCGACAATTTTATCGTGTTGACTGTCGGCTACCTAATATGTACGCACTGCTCTAATCTAACTTAATCAGAAGATTAAGTTTGAGCTACAAATACTAATATATACAAAAATATATAGTAATAATAATAACAATAAATAATAGTATATATAACAAATATATATATCCAACGTAATGTAAACGTATGCTAATAAGTAACAATTTATGAAAATATATAGAAAAACATCAACAAAGACCACTAATATACGCAAAATAGGGACTCAAACATCTAATAACTCACAAATCCCACTATACTATATTATAGTAACTATATACTAACGTATGATAATGAAAAACTAATCGTGCATAGAATGACAGAATACTCAAGGGTTTACTACCTGACTGAAAGTTTGTAGAGCATGAGAAACATTGAAGAAATATTGAAATCCCTAGAAAAATACAAAAAAGACAGGAGCACAATAATATTTTTTTATAGTGTTTTGGTTGTGTAGAATTAGAACCGTTGAATTTTTTGGAGATTGAAAATAAATGATGATGTGTGGGATCCACTGATGTAGATGATGTAATTGAATTGTGATGATGATGTTGTGTATAATATTGTGTAATTTTGTTATGCATGTATCATTACTCAGAAAAATATGAGAATTTTTGTGATAGTTCGTTACGTATATTTTTTTTTTTTTTTTTTTTTTTTTTTTTTTTTTATGTAAATGACTCGTGTAGGACTAGGAGGACAACAAAATCAAGCTTTATTCTTATCTGAGAGAGCCTCCCTTCATGCAAAGCTTCAACTCCATATGTGCGAATTGCTTCCCCCCAAAATCGTGTTTTAGTTCTACCAATCTCTTTCAGAAAGAAAAATATTATCGTTTCAAAACGAGCGAAATTCAACGTTTGGATTCTCTAGTGCCGATAATAATTTCTTCAAAATTAACAATAATTTAATTGAGTATTTGTTTTATGAGCAAACTAGAGGTTGTTCGTGTCTTCAACACGATAAACATTTCACTCTCTCACATTAGTTAAAAATAAAAGTTATCAATTCTTCGAAAAAATCATTAAAAAATAAAAAATCATAAAATCAATAAAAAATTAAATATTAATTTTTTTTGGATCGTCTAAATTTTTTTTAAAATTTGACTATAATATTATAATTTTTATCAATAATATTTTAAAAACAAATTTAAAACAAAAGAATTTAATTGAGTGTGATTGTGAACAAGAGAAAATGCGAAAAGATGAGAGAGGGGAGACAGAGAGAGGATGTGATATTTATGTGTGTATGTTTATGTAGAGTTTAAATTTTCAAAATTTTCTTATATTGTATTATAGAGATTCCTTCGGTTTCAAAACTGAATCACAAAAATAAAAAATAAAATAGAGGTCAAAGATGCGGCTAGTTAGAACCTTTTTAGATTTTTCTAGTTTTTTTCTTTTTACTTTCCTTCTTCCGAATAATGATGTATGTGTAAATTCTTCCGTACACGTGGACAAGAAGGACAAACCGTGAGAGATTGCTTTTTCCACGGCTCAGATTCAGTCTGAAGCTCGGCTCAACCTCTGCTCGGAACCCGGTTGCTTGAGCCCGGTCCAGCCTTGCTTGAGCCCGGTCCAGCCTTGCCCAGAGCCCGGTCTAACTCTGCTCGGAGCCTGGTCCAGCCCTGCTCGGAGCCCGTGAGCCCTGCCCGGCCAAAGGCAAGAAGGTAATTTCTTAATTATTCCCAATGTCTATAAATACCGCATCACCTAAGATACACGCATTCAATATCCTAATTTATTACTCACCTTCCCTTCCTAGCAACTTGCTCGGATCCCCTCTCCCCTTCCCGATGCCCGGAGCTCATCACCCCCCTCCTCCGTACTGATCTACCCGGTCAAACTCTCCTAGGAGATTCTGCCATGAACTTCCCTTCTTTATACATTTGCTTACTTGAGTATTGGAGCGGTCGATCTCCTCGCGCTAACACCTCGGGGTACCCTTTAACGTGTTTGTTAGTCTATTTCAGGTGTCCGCGAGCGAGTCAGAACCCTCTTAATCCTTCATCACTCTTCCCCCGAGTCAATCGAATTTCTCTATGACCAGACCGTCCTCAAACCCGGTTCTTAGAACTTTGGTGTTAGCTTGAGATTTTCAGGTGCAACATTTGGCATCGTATGTCGAAAATGCATACAAAAAGTCATATGCCATGGTGATTCTGACACGTTCAAAGTCAACTATTGACCCTCGTCGCGATGAATCTCCTCCTCCTGTCTATCACACTGACGATGTTGGAGACTCTTCCCAATAACCTCAAGCACAAACACAAAATGACTCTCTTTCTCGGGATGAGTTCAACTAGTTGATGAATCTTATGTTTGAGATTCGAAGAAGGTTGCCACCACCATAACTCGAGGCTGCAGCGACCCTACCTAACATCGAGGAGAACTTGTCTCCTGCAGCCCTACCTCGAAACGCCCCCACCTGGCAGAGCCACCTTGCCCAATCGATGGTCGGCCCATCTACCTCTAGCACGGGCAGCCAAGTACGTTGCACCAATAGGGAAATTCATAGACCACTCCAATGGATGACATGGAAGATGAGCATCCAGCACTATCTTATATAGCGAAGGAGCGTTTGACTCTCCAATAGGCAGTGGTGATGAATCAAACCTCTTCAGGCCCTCTCACTCATGAGGTCCATGATGCACCCTTCCCGACAACCCTCAGTTTGCCCCAATTTGAGTAGTATGATTGTCTACTGATTTAAAGGACCACGTAAACAACTTTGAGATCAAGATGCAATGCAGTTTGAGATGGAAAAGATTTACACAGATGTGAATGGGGCTAATATGATGACAAAGGTCTTGACTTATGAAAAGTTCAAGTTTTGCTGTGATTCAGTAGGGTTGACTGAGTTCAGTTGTCATAAGTGAAAAGGGGAAGTTTTGTTGAGGTTTTCAGCTTATGCCAAGATCCCATCTGGGTGGTCAGACGAGAGCACCGACTAGTATGTAGTCAGTGTCTTTGTTATTCTGCTAAGGAAGACGGAAGTCTACAGGTGTATATGTCAGATGGTAGTCTGTTGAATAAAGTTAGACGGGGGTTTCGTTTATGTCAGACGGAATCTGAGAGGTTGCAACCAGACGGGAGTCACGACTAGGTTGGCTAGACGGGGCCTTAGCCTGGATTATTGTTAGTCAGTGGATGACAATTGTGAAGCTAGACGGTGATAGTCTGCTTGAAGCTGAAGTCACGTCTGGTGGTGAAGCTAGACGTTGTGGACCAGAATGCAACTAGCCGGTGGGTGTTTACCAAAGACCAGATGGTGCTCAACATAGCACAAAGGCAGACGGGCTCTAGACTGGGTTTAAGGCTAGATGTGGAGCTTTCCAAGATTACCAGTCAAACGATGTTGTATCAGCTTGAAGTCAGATGAGATCTCCGTCTGTATCTACGTCTGCATCTGTTCTTGTTATAGTTTTGGTTTGTTGTAATTAACATGTGTTGTGGTCCCTACTCTTGTAACTACCTCTTGTGGTAGTGACATGTGTACTGGTCCCCTTCCTTACTAGCTCATGTTGTGTTTGGCGACTTCCATTCCGCGTGTTATTGACTTGGACGGTGTTCGGGATCCTTCGATGATAGATTGGAGGTGTTTGGGTTGTGTTTTGATGAGTATCGGGGAGGACATGGACGTGCTTTTGGTTAACATGGCCGTGCTCGGCGAATAATGTTCATGCAGGAGGCCTGGGGAGAACACGGCCAGAAGGCCTGGGCCGTGCCGGTGGACACGGCCGTGTCGGGTTCAGGGTCAGCGTGTTGAGGGCTGGAGCACGGGCATGCTGGGCCAGACATGGCCGTGTTTACGGTGATTATTTCCGAGATTTATTCTATTTAAAGCCCATTTGCGATACTCGGTTGAGAGCATCTTCTGAAAACCCTAGTAGGCATCCTCCATTGTCGGGAAGGGGTTTGAAGATCGGCGCCAGTGACATCCGGAGACACAGCAGAGATTCTAGGGGAGCGTAGAGAGTTTTGTCCGGACATTCCTTTGGTCCGTTTCTGGTTTTCTCTCAGGTTTTGGGGTAGATTAGGTTGTCGTCTTTTGGAGTCGGCTGTAATCCTATAGCTTCTATCCTGATTGTAAACGCTCGGTATTAGTGAATCTCAGTTTTTCGCCAGTTATTTATTTTCCCTTGTCTTTTCTTTCTTCCCGCTGCGTAATCGAAGTTAGTCGATCTTGACTTGTTTATCCTTCTGTAATCAAAGTTAGTCGATCTTGACTTGTTTATCCTTCTGGCCTTTCCGCTGCGTTGGTGATGTCACATTCGTGTGGCGCTCCTGTCGTGTGTCTTTTGGTCACAACAGTTAATTTTTCCCAAACAAGGTGAATCCTTCCCTTCCACTTCCTCGATCACATGTAACCTCAATCTACATAGGACTTGAAGGAAAGGGTGGAAAAGAAAGGGAAGGAAAAGGAAGGAGAGAGGAGGGAACGAAAATGAAATTTACGGGAAAATTTAAAATTTTACTTATTCGGGGAGGAAAAGAAAATAAATTTTACTTTATTTAAAAATACATAAAATTCAATATAGGGAATGGAGTTTAATATTTTTAAATTTGTTAAGAGTGAGTTAAGAGGGAAGGGAAGGGAAGGAAAACTAACATAAATAGTATTGCAAAAGGGAAATATGGGTATAATTAATAATGTTAAACATTCTCTTCCCGATGATTATCCACCAAATTGGTGAGGAAGAATTTGTGGTAAAACTATTACCACGTAGAAAATTATTCTCCTTGTTTACCCACACCTTTAATCACCTTTTTTTTCCTAACGAGGTGAACAATTTTCTTCCCCTCTATTCCCATCACTTAACCGCCATCCAAACAGGGTGTTATACTCCACCAATTTGATAGTTAAAAATTTGTAGTAAAATTGTTATCTGCATGTAGAAAATTTCACAAACATTTATCACCATTTGTTACCTCTTTTTTCCTCAAACAAGATGAATCGTTCATTTTTCCTCTCTTTTCCACCACTTAACCTCAATCCAAACAGGTTCATGGAGAAACAATTAGATATACAATGTAAAGCTAGTTAATGGCTTAATGCTCAGCTTTCCATATTCTGTTCTCATCGGTGATCTGGTTTGAATAGGGTCACCGTGAAGAAGTTGCTAGACTTTGCTAACAGCGAGCACCAGAAACTTCTCAAGCAGCAAGAGGAGCTTCTTCAAGCTCATGATCAATTAGCAGAAAATTCCAAATCCATTTTGGCAGCTCAGGTGATTTATCCTTTGTGCACAATTGGTTCTCACTGGCTTGTTCACCATTTTCATTGCATTATGACTTTCAATGGGTAAGGTAACATTTGATTTCTTCTATTTCTTATGACTTTCAGGAGGAATTTGAATTGAAACAATCCAACATTTTCATTGCATTAGACAAGCTCTTCGCCATACACAATGCCATGCTAATAGAATCACGGCTAATCAAAGCGGTGTTCATATATTTACTATTGATCTTCTTCCTCTACATGTTCACCAGCGCAAAGGAAACATACTGTGTTAGATTCAAGCTGTATATAGGTAGGCATTCCACTCCTTCACTTCATTAGATTCTGAAAAATTGCATGGAAAATTTGCCATAAACTATGTTGTGTAAATACTTGAAACTGAGAATTTTGTTTTCGATGTCAGGATTATGCGTGCCGTTCTTCCTTGAGTTTGGGATCCTACGACTCAACAACTATGAAATTGAGCAGCAAACCAGATTGGTAAACATGATTCGGCTAGCTTATGTTCTCTGTGCTGGAACTCAGCTGCTATACTCATATTTTACATTCAGGTAGGATTTTTTTAAAAAGAATTGGTCTATTTGCAAACAAACAGCCAATATCTGTAGCGGTGATAAGTTTGCATCTATTGCTTATATTTGCAGAGACTATGAAGCTCTAAACTATCAGATGTTGGTTACATTAACGGAGAAGCTAAATAGCCTTCAAAAAGGAGAATTCCGCTGGGAAAGTGACACGGAGGAGAGCGATGTTGATTGGCTTTCATGGGTTGAGAAAGAGTTGCCCGATGATGTAGATCAATGTCGGGACCCAGATTATAGAATTCCAGATGAGGTAGTTGGAGAGAACTCGATAGTGACGACTTCAGAAAGAAGATATAATCTTAGAAGCCGTCCATGACTCGTTAAACTCTTAGGTTTCAACACTATCGAGTTTTAAACATGGTTCACTTGTCATGTAAATTTGGATTTGACTGGTCACTGAGCATCTTATGCATGTTTTCCCTAGACTTTTACTAAAAGAATCTGTTCGCGCACTAATAAACATATATTTGAATGCCAAGATGAGAATGTGTTGTATCTCAAGCAAGTCTGATAAGTTCCAGAGCATATTTTGCCAGGCATACAAAAGCAGCTAGCTGATCTTATTTCCCTTTTGAGTGACAAGCACAGTTTAACATAACAGGTGACCGATTTTTGTAATCTATCAACATCCTTTTCAACCATCCAATTACAAGTACTAATGCCCGTTCAAATTGAGTATCAACATAGCAATGTGAAGAGAGGACAGGAAATGAATGCTAAAGCAGTTTGACCATCACGGACCAGTTTATTTCATTTCAAATACTTCTGCAAGAAAAGTATTGCATGTAGCTATGTTCTGTTCGGAAATCCCTACAAGCAAAATGGTAGAAAAGAAAATCATGCCCATGACAACATCAGTTAGTTAGTTCTGTTGATGGAACTTACCTTGGAGGCAAATCCAAATCAAGAGAGCTGATGAGTAGACCATCAAGCCTGCTAGGGGGCGAAGAGGCTGAAAAAGTAGGGGTTACACAATCAGATAGATCCCCTTCATCAACTTTTTCATATAACTTCAGCTTTTCCCCACAAAATCTCAGCTGGTCTTCCAACAAGCTTCTTTCTGACTCATGTTCCATAATAATCCATTGCAGGGATTGAATAACCTCGTGATCGTGGACTTGTTTCTCCTCAGCCAACCTCTGCAATTCAGTCACTCGAATCTGAAGCAAACTCTTGTCGTTCTGAAGCCGCAAAATCATGGCCATAGCCTCCTCAGCAGCAGATGCAGCAGCCATCCTTTCCTTATCCAGCTCAGTCCAAGCAGCATCAGCTCTCCTTCTCTGAACCTTGACCAGTTTCCTCAAGGCCAACAGATCGAACATTTCATCCTCATCACAAACTTCTCTTCTCTCTTCATCATCCCCACCAACAAAGTCATCATCTTTGAACTGACCCAGATCACCATTGGAATCAACAACGCCATTTCTCTCCTGCAAACCCCAATCCCTCCCCATTTCCAACTCCCCGCTTCTGTTTAAACAAAACCCAGCTCCCCAATCAGTAGATTTCCCTCTAAGTTGACCCACACATCTAATCAAATCCTTGAAGTGGCATCTAAATTGCAATGCATTCAACCCCAACCCAAACACAAAGACGAGCACCAATAGATTCCACAGCTTTGAGAAGCACCCAAACAGAAAGAACCCACATCCAAAATCAATGGTTCGGTTTTGGTTCAGGAGCTTCAAAGTCTGAGCACAGTCCACGAACAAAAACCCCACAAAGGACCGCAAAAACCTCTTGTAGAATTCGAGCACCGAGCAGGAAATTATAAAGAAATAGAAATGACCCGGAAGATCCATGTGTATGCTTATCTGTGCCCCTCCCAAATCGGGGTGGTCCTCTCCCCAATGCCCTAATGGCTCAAACTCAAATGCATTAAAAAAGAAGAGTAAAAATCACCTTTCTAGTATAATCTCCCACTGAGTTGCCATTGCACAAGGAGATAGATAGAGCCATGAAGAAACGGGCAGTGGCAAAATGGGAATGGTAGCGGGGGCAAGGAGGAAGAGTTTGAGTTGGTGGTGGGGCGGAGAGATGGGCGGCGTGGCCAGACGGTGAGTTGGAGATGGAACTCTAGCAGGGGAGAGGTGCGCGGAAGCAGGGAAAAATTAGAGAGGGAAACGCTATGGACCCGAGCAATTTTGAGGAAATGGAGGGGCATTTTTGTAATCTTAAGTGAATCGAGATCCAGCCTGGCGCAACCTTTGTAACGGTCACATCTTAATTGTGATTTGGTCATGATTTTGGCGGAGAAGGGCTGTAAATCAAGCAGGTCGAACCAAATCTGCGTGAACTCAATTCGAACTCCTTTAAGTATTTTATATACTCAAGCTGACAAATTTTTAATTGTGAGTCGGTCAAGTCGAGCTCGAACGAGCTTTAATCGAGTCGATTATCAGTTGAGTTCGAACTACTCATATAAATCAATCCGAATAGGTTCAAATGCATTTCGATTGAACTCAAACTAGTTAAGAATTTTATATATTTGTTGTATAATAACTCGAACTCGTTAAGAATTTTTATGTTGGAGCTCTTTCTTGAACTTTTTGTCTAATAATACTAAATATTTGATATATTTATATTATGAACCCTTTAAGTCAAGGACAGTTGATTTAATATAGAAATCGAATCAAGTTACATTGAGTATTTAGAGATTTGATTATATCGAGAAGAGACGAGAGAAGAGGATGAGAAGAATCTGAAATCGAGAGGAGGAGAAAAAATGTGAAATTGCCTGAAAAAATCACATTGCTCAAGACAAGAGAAGAGAGAAGAAGAAAAAAATTAGAAATTTGAAATGGTTTGAAAGCGAGAGTAACAGGCGGGTAAAGAAAAATCACACTGCTCAAGGAAAAGTCCGAGCATCAGTTGATCATGATCCAACAATCCTCGTTTCTTGGGTCAAGAAGACTTTAATGGGTCACAACGTTGAACCCAACGTTTATGTTTAAAAATACTAATGAGAAATAATATCGAGTCGAGGTATGTCGAATATTTGTTGAACCGAGTTATTATGAGTATTTATCAAGCCGAGTATATCACGAGTAGCTCGAAAAAATTCAAGCTACTCACGAACCTAATAAGCCAAGTATGCTATTACTCAAACCCGGATCATTAAATAAACGAACTCAAAAAAAAGTTCAACTCAACTCATTATATTAACAAATTCGAGGTCGAACGAGTTTTAATCGAGCCGATCTCAACTTCTTCTTAAACTACTCTACTCTATTTACAACCC
>JAOWBR010143630.1:0-13756 GCA_028571145.1 Dionaea muscipula
TAAATATTGTATAATTAGATCACTTTATATGGGGCACTTATTTGAGTAGCCGACCTATGTGACATTAATCTTAAACATATATAAGCTCACTTTATGGAATATCTTACATACTTATGATACAAAATACAAAGAGGAGATTTTGAAAATTTTATCATGGTGGAGTCCTAGTTACATGTGAATTTTTTACAGAAATATAAGTACAAGGAATAGACAAGTCCTCCTGATCTAGTCATATTCATATATATAATGACATTTCAATGAAAAATTGATACAAAATTAATCAATTTGCATACATCGACCAATGTTGTTAACCAATTGCAGAGGACAAGAAACCAGCCAAAGTCAAAGTCACTAGGAAATATTTATTCCGCCATTGATCTATTATCTCAATTGGCAACAGCCAACAACTCTAAACAAACACCTTTTTCTTTTTTAACTCAACGTCAAACCCAACTCATCTTCGAAGCACAATCACCACCATCTGAGATCTAACCAAATGCTGCCTATATGAGTTTTTCGTGATCCTTCGAGCCAAAGTCTACTGAAATTCATCTCGTTTGTCAGCTCTAAATAAGACAAATATAATTCACATTCAAGCATTTCCTTCCCCTCCACCTGATTTGCAACGAACCACTTCTGTCTTTCCAATAATACACCAAAAGGAGTTCAATTCACATTAAAACCATTTCTGGTGCAACTTGTGCCATATGTATTCTAGTTGCATTGTTTTAACCTTATCCATCGAAGAATGATGACAGAATGATCTTATCTGTAATATTTACCCTTAAGTTGAAAGGAGACAACAGAATTCTCCAATAAAAGGGCATCTGACTCATTTATATCCTCATCAATCATTTTATATTTCTAGCTTTCCTGCATAATATTTTGAAAAGTCGTTCTTGATAGGATTTGCAGCCATGTTGGCCACCACATATCATCGACCACGGCCCTTCCATATCCCACCCTCTATCCTACCATGAAAACACGAATTTTTTTCCTTGGCCAAAATGTCATCTTATCCATTTTAAGTTTTAACCATCCAAATCAGAATAATGGTTTGATAAAACTTAACTCACTCGCCAGGGAACCAAAAGGAAGAGATATTAGAAGAATCACCTGATGGCTCCAGATGCTGCTTTGAAAAAATATGCATGTGAATGCAAGCGATCTTGGAACTTCAGCATTTCAACATAGGTTCGCAAAGTCATTTTTCTGAGACAATATGAGTGGAAATCAAATTGGTCTTCCGTGATATCAGCATAATGCTTTTCAACAGCCAAAAACTTCTTCAATGCCCGGCCAAGATCACCTTGACGGAAGTAGCTCTCACCAGAAGCAAGCTCATACCTTACAAAATGATATCCAAACATGATTAGTATCAATACAACAATAACAAATAGCACTCAGAACAGTGGCAGCATCTCGTAACAGATACGCACCACATGCACTGCATGTCATGTAGATTATTGTGCTGATCCCCATCCTTTGTGAACAAGACAGCAGTTTTCTCAGCTAGAGAAACCTGGGGAAAAGGGATTTCAATTGGATTAGATATCAGTGTCAAAAACAAGAAACAACATTACTAAAACCACTAGTGAAAAACAAATGCCAACAGAACAATTATTAACTGACTACCCACAGAAAAAAGGTCAGACCTGATCAGCCTGCAGCATATGCTTGACACATTCACTGTTAATATAGCGATCAGCAAGATCCATACATCTAGCTTCATCTGCCAAAGCAGCAGCTGCAGTCAAGTCACCTGCATGCTTCAGTATTCGGCTCTGCAATGTAATGACACAAACATGAACATTCGCTGCCAAGCATCCCAATAAACATAGATGGAGTTCAATATAAGCATAGAAAGGTTCCAGAAGGCCTATATTGGATGGAGAAAAGAGAAGATGCGATGTTAACCTTGCATGTTTTCTTTTTCCCCAAAAGTCCTTTCCTGATCCCCAGAAAATTACTGTATAGTACATCGATGAACAGGAGGCTCTAAGCTCTACTTCCTCAAAATGATCTCAATACCATGGCAGAGAAAAGGTGTGATTATCACATAAACCTACGTTTGGTGATAACCATCCACTAAGAATGTGCAAGTTGAATACATAATTGTCATATCCTGACTCCCAAGAAATATTGATTTTTGAAAAGTAAGCCTATAATCACACTGCCACTCAAAAAGTATCATCACTTATCATTGGTATCAAGACTCTAGAACTACTCAATTACAAATCAGAGTTTTCAGGGTGTTCCCCAGTCCAACAGGATGCTACAACAAGAGCTTTGAAATTGGCTAATCCAAAAAAGGTCGAGTGTGTTTGCAAAAGAAGGATCCATACCTTAACAGAATATAGATCAATTACAGTAGGTGTGTGCTCTATAGCTTCATCAATTTTTGCAAGAGCAACCTCATACTGTCCCCGTCTATCGTAATGCTGCAGAAACAACTCATATTAGCAAATGGAAATGGGAATAATTCTACAGAAAGCCAAATGTACATCAAGACACTGAGGGCGCTAACCTGGGCCAATAGAAAAAAAGTCCACATAAGTGTTGAAGGGGGTTCTTTGTCCAGTCTGCGACCAAGAAAATATAAAGACAATTGAGACACTGAAGTGCAATCGACATTGAGACTCCAAGTTTTGAGAGACGAACTCATTGATCATGCCCCACATGATTAATAAAGTGAAAAAGGTCTAAATGAACAGAAGAGATCAGCAAAAAAAAAAAAAAAAAAACCGTATCTCCCATCTATGAATAGCTCCACTAACAAAGGCAATTCATGTAAAACACAATAGAAAGTATCCACTGTAATGTTAAATATAATTTATGGGCCTTCAACCAAAAGGTTGACCTTTTGGTAGAGAGTTAGTTCTTTAACATAATATCAGAGCAGGCGTGACCAAAGGACACGAGTTCAAATCTTGCAAGCGCGACCCTCGTTTATTTAACACTTGGTATGAGATAGGTGATGGGTCAATGCACAATCCACACTTCAAGTCCAAAAGAGGCATTAGCGTGAAGAGGTGTGTGAAGATAAATATAATCCATATGCTTTCTACCATAAGATTGACCTTTTGGTAGAGTTGGTTCCTTAACATGTAAGGGAAACATCCAGAAAACGTGTCAACAAAAGAACAAGCATAAAGCCTACTTTCACTTCACCTTTCTTAAAAGCATTTACAACAGAGACGGTCCTTAACAATAAAAAGAAAAGGCAATTTAACCCTTGAGTTCTAGCAAGGAGAGTACCACTTACCCTTCAGAACAATAAATCATCTAATAAAAAATATTCCCTTAAAACCGATGAATAAGTAGCTCAAGAATATTGCGACGACGTACAACTTCTCCTATCAATTAAAACAATTCATGCAGTAGTGCTCACCCCTCTTACACATACTAGCACCAGCATTTACTAGCAAGTCAATCAGCCTCATAATTAGATGCCAACATACTAAATCACAACTAAATAAAACACCTTTCCAAGGCATTTTCTAAATCAACTTCTGTAAATAAACCAGCAATCACCAAATTAAGAAAAAAAAAAAGGTGACGTGTTCACAAACACAAAGATCTGGTTCTCCAAGTAACTTATGAAAGAATAACTCGTCTAAACTGAAGCGATATTTCACAAACTAAACCACTAAAGACTTCTAGCAACATTAAACTGTATTCTTAAGAAGATAACATTCTTAATTATAGATACAGAAAACCTTCAGAACTCTTTCCTCTTCTTTGATGTTTCTACCTCCTAATAATTGGTGACGACAACATAAGCATCTTCATTCATACAAGGGCACTAGCATCAGAAGACACAGACAAGAAAGGCAGACGTCATATGATAGATCTTAGCATGAGAAATAATAACCAGCAGGGTGAGAAACAAATAGAAGAACTTACACACACACAACACATATCGATTGATAGAGCATCTCTTTTAAAAGAAATAAATTTTCAACACATTGTATGAGCTCAATCACATAGTTAACCATCTCTTTACTCCTGATTTTGGATTGTTTTAATAGATACCAGCCGTGCACCTTCCCTATAATTATTACTTCAGAAGTGACATTGGCACAGTTTGACCTTGAGAAATATAAAATCAGCATGAAAAGGGCATAAAAATTAAAAAGACAACCAAGAGAAACCAGCAAAGGTTAAAACTGACATAACGTTGGCAAACACAACAAAGCAATGACAAGTACAACAAGTAAAAAGTGAAAATAGAAGCACTTGTTTCTTCTCTACTTTCATGCAAAGGCACTAGTTACCTCCCAGGAAATCCCCCGGTTTTTCTTATAGACTGTTCCAACTCCAATATCAATTTCTCCAAGATATCTGCCTGTGCAACAGGAAAAGGGCATCAAAAGAGAAAACCTACTGAGCAAATAGAATACACAATGGGCCAGCTCAATATCAGTTACTGTGTCGAGCTTTCTTCCTTTTCCAGTATTCACTAGGAAACACACTAACCTTTCCTGGTTGATTATACAATGGAGACAAATCTGAGAAAAGCGATGGAACTCCCTGCATTCTCACAGTTGTAAGCATGGGCAGAAATTGGCTAAAAAACAACTAAGAATTTAAATAAGCATGAAAATTCAAATACCTTGGTAAGGAGAGGTCTGATATAATTATCTGCTTCTTTGTAGAACTCCTCACCTTGCAGAAAATCAAGTGGAATTCTCTGAAATGGATGATGGCAGATATTTAATTCCAAGAAAACCATCAAACGTTCAACTAAATCATACAATTAGACATGAAGATCAGTTAATTTTTTGCATTAAATTACTTTAATAGCATGGAACAGATAGAACAAACATAGATCAGAATAGCATATAAAATAAAACATTTATAAAAAGAAAGGATGCAGTAGAAGTTCATATTAGCTTGAGAAGGAAGCTAAGACAGTCGTTGCATCCTAAGACAACTTTGGACAAGTATTCTGTTCTAAGTTCTAACTAGAGAAAAAAGTGAAAGAAAAACCTGTTCAGCCAAGAGAAGCAGCCTTGAAAAATGTTTTTATGCAATTCAAATGCAAATGACAAATTATGCATCAATTTTTTTTTATCTAAAAGAAGATTATGCATTTTCTGAAAGGCAAAGGAAGCATGCAAGTAAACGGGGGAAATAAACACCAAAAGCTTAGGAACGAGAAATAGGAGCAGACATAAAATCAGTGAGAGAGCAAACTAAGATCACATAAAAATGTTTCACCTTAACTGCAGATGACCAAGTATACTGTTGGCTAAGTGATTTATACAAGGTTTCCAGCTGCTCTATCTCATTCGGAGAATATTGGTTGTTGCCTGCATACAGACCAACACATTTCTGCAAACCTTCATAGTATCTGAGCAGATGTTGCAAAAAGAAGATATTAAAACCTCAGCAATGAGATCAGGAAATAAATAAATAATACAAGATTAAAAATAAAGGAACAAAAACACATGCTACCCCCATGAAATACTTTCCACAGCAAACAGAATATTCCAACAAAGGAAGCTCTCATGAATAAACTGTATAGCTAACAAATAAAAGGATCGATACAACCAACATTACCAGATTGATCAAAAGAAAGTTTTTTCGGTAAGTAAAACAACAGTAGTCTTTGCATCATGCTTGTCACAAATTAAGTACTCTACATTCTTCTTTTGGTTAAGCATGGATCCAAAGCTCAGTATATGTAACCAGGCATTAATTTGGGATAGAGTTATTCTAGACAAAATGCATTCCAAACAAGTAGGATTTTGGCACTTATGAACATCTAGAAGATGCCTCCTTCCACCACTCAATAGTTTCTATTTTTCAGTCCTCTACACTTAATGCACATGACAGATTTAACATGAAAATATGTTAAACAAAAGAGTCCATGCTACAAGCAAACTTTAAGGATAAATAAAAAGTGACTCTTGTCAAAGGAAAAACCCAAAAAGTCACCCAGCAATGCCACCATGAGTGCAGCAATATGAAGAAAAACTAACAAATAAAGAGTGAGCTATGCGTCTGTTTAACTTCAGAAAGGCAAAACAAATAACAGCATCACGCATGGTGCTTCTCCTGCTACCACATCACACGGATGCTGAAGTTTCGTTCCATCATTCTCATCCATCACAATTAACTAAAACCAAAAATAGTCAGCCTGACACTCGAGTACAACATTTAAGTTACTCTTAGAATGAATAAGTAGTACGAATTTGAGAAGTTGGGGATCCAGATGAAGTTTTAGACTGATTTGGGGCCTAAAACTGGGAAGAGTTAGCACTTCTGTAAAAAGATACAAGGCAGATAAAGACAGGAAGAAATTACTAGACAAAGCAAGTAAATAGAATGGTTATGAAGAAGTAATCTCAACCACAACAGCAAGTAAATGTCACTTAACAAGATCAACGGCAGAAGCAGCTGATGGTTGAAAGGTACTCCACAAGGGTGCTGCAGAGAGAGCAAATCTCAATGCCATGATGGAAAAATAAAAATGCAACAATACTCCACAAAGATGCTGCTGCAGGGAGACTGCTCAATGATATGATGAAAAAAAAAAAAAAAAACCATGCAACATAGGGAGGAGCAGGAAAAAAAGAGAGAGAGAAAGATGCCACACTTCTTTGATGGCAGAAAATGGTAGCTCTTTTAAATTACTGTGCTCCATTTTTAAGCATGGTATTGGTATAAAATGCAGAGCATCTCCCAATTATTGCTTCCGACCACCAAAAAAAAATCCAGGAGAAGTACCAGCTTAGACACGGACATAAGATGGAAAGGGCTCTCTGGATATGCTAACAAAGACGCACTTCCACAAAATATTATTCTTTCGTGGCATCCTACTCACTTGATCAAGCAAACCAGATAAGTACAACACCCACCTGTAATTGTCTGGATTCATCAAAAGCAACACCCTGTACAGTTGTTCAGCTTCTTCAAGTCGATTCAGTTTCACTAAAAGAGAAACCTCCTGCTCCTTGTAAGATAATTTATCAACCTAAACACAAAAGAGCAACAAAATGAAACTTCATAATTCAGATACTTCATACAATAAGAAAGTTAATCGCAGGAAGAGAAACGGTCATCTTACAATTTTCAACTCCTTCTTGTTTAATTCCTCAATTGCTCTCTGAAGGAATCCACATTCTTCTAGTAGCGAAATCTAGAAAGGAAAATAATAAATTTCAGAACTGTAGAAGCTGCCATCATATAATTGTAAAACTGAGAAGAAAATTAAGAAATAACAACAGAAATGTTCGGAATGAAGCGAGTTTTATTTATAAACTTGGTCCACCCAGAACTGGACAAAAGATTTAACCATCAAACCACCCTCTTAGCCAATCTAGGACATGAGTTTGTCCCTACAAACCCAGATAACGCACCCCGGGGGCATTGAAAGTTTAATTACCATTTCATTTAGAAACCAGAGGAGGAAGGATAAAAAGAGAGAAAAAGCATATTCCCACTCAATATTAGATTAAGCATAGAGAAACAACTGCAGCCAATGCATTTATGCGAGACAAACCTATGAGTTTAAACACCATCAAACATAAAGAGATTGATCTGCCAGGACTAGATCAGAATCAACCATAGGACCACAGAACCGAGATATTTAACCATCATTACCATTAATTAAGCGGTAATATGAAATTGAAGAAATGAAAATGGTCATCAGAGGTAAGCTATTGGACCATTTCCCATAGATTTTAGAGATTCATGCACGGGAATATTTAACCATTTAAAGTTATTTCAGTGAGTATAGATAGTTCGTACTTGTGACCCTAGTCTACAACTAAATAACTGCTTCCATAATATTGACTCCATGACGAAATAGGCAAGCATCAAAACTTTATCACATCAAAATGACCATAGACAGCACGGTCAGTGGAGCCACTCAGTACTATACTCATAGACAGATTACATTAACAACATTTGAATCGCATACTACTAGTGCTCCAGCAACTGCTATGAAGACATGCACCACACAAAATCAACTATCTTAAACTATAGCAAGCCAGTAAATTGTGAACACTGAACAACATAATTAACCTGATCCATTTATATTCATGTTCATTCAAGAAGAGGCAGATGCATGGAAAAGAGAACATCTGGCACAGAAGGCCTTAAAAATGGATAGGAAAATGACACACTAAAGCATCTTTTTTTAACAGAGAAAGAAGATCTTATACCTTGTATAAAAGCATCTCGCTGTGCTCAGTGCGCTCATTCTCAGGTGGATAATCATCTTCAAGAGTTCCTTCATAGGCTTCGAGGATATCAATTGCTTTAGAAGCACTGTGATACAACCGAAACCATAAATATATAAAGTAACAGTAATCTGGGCAGAGATCAAATAGGATTAGCTCAAAAAGATTTTCAATTGTCTCTGAACTCCATGACCAAGCACATAACAAGTAGAGAAACCAATAAATACAAAGGCCTCTTTATAGTCCAAAACACATGGAAACACATAGCAGCTCATATTATAACTCACTTCAAGAGTGTTAAACAAGCAATATCTAGGTATGAGCCTTTTGAAGCATACTAATATAAAATAAAAATATCAAAATCCAAGGACAGGATTAAACAAGTTTTGAAAACCCAAATGAGTCAAAGAAAGAAAACGAGCATACTTTGAATTTAGATGGTGAGCAACTGCAAAGCCAATCCAATTCATACGATGATTTGGTTTTAGAGTCAATAGTTGCTGCCTAGTTTCTACGAAACCTGCCAAATCACGCATTTGTGCCTGCAAATGAAGGAATAAGTATAAAATATGGTTAAGATAAAATGAAAAGGAAATGTCAAGTATAGAGCTAATTTTTATATGGAGACACAACATATGGGATGTGGTTTTCCAATACAGATCAGATTGAATTGGAGGGCATCTCTTTAGCATTTGGCGGCTTCTATATTTTTTAGGAGAGGTGGATCACCGGTTTTATTCCCTCGGAGTTAGTGTGATTGCAGTTTGGATCTTCTTTCATTATGAACTATATATTCTGGGTGATCGTGTTACTATTAGGCAGTAGCATATTGAGCTGTTCTGTACTGCTCCTTTGGTTATCATCTTGTAGCCATTGGGTGTTTTGTGTGCCTGTGCTGGGTAGATGATTTTCAAAGCGGAGAGGTGTCTACTTAGTATGGATGTCTCTTGTCTTTGGGTGATACCTTGTTGCACTGATGCTTTTATTGTAATTTCTTTTTTGCAATAAATTTCTTTGCCGATCAAAAAAAAAAATAGAGCTAATTTCTAGCTCCAGAGCAGTCCTACTCCTACCATTCAGCTTATAATTACCAAAATTCCCAACTCAATAAAAAAATGACCCTTCAGTCTACTACCCCAAACAAAAATTACACCAGCACCTAGTCACTGATCAACCGCTCTCTGATCTCTACTTCCCTCTTTTGTTGACATCAATTGTTCCCGTGCTCATCTCCAACCATCGCCTCCAAATGAAGCAAAGACAATTTTGTTCACAAAAGCAATGAAACCATAGCAAGCCTTTTCCTACTAAGAGACGGAATACGTATAAAAAATGGTTAAGATAAATGAGAAGGAAATGTCAAGTATAGAGCTAAATTTTTAGCTCCAGAGCAGTCCTACGGTGCAGTTTTTCAATTACCAAACATCCCTACTCAATAAAAAAATGACCCTTCTGTCTTCTACTACACTGAACAAAAATTTCCCCCAGCACCTAGTCACTGATCAACCGCTCTCTGATCTCTACTTCCCTCTTGTGTTGTCATCAATTGTCCCCGTGTTCGTCTCCAAACATTGCCTCCTGTAACTCCACCATTCTTTCAACACCTTCCTAGTGTTGACTCTTCCTCCATGATCTTTTTTTATTTCTTCACCAAGGAGCAAAATCTCTCACCTTGATCCTGCAATCCTTACCACTTGGTTCTAGAAATGGCCTCCCTACTTTCTGCTTAGGTGAAATTGGAGCTCAATGGCGAGTAGACACATGGAGAAATCCAAAAGACGAGAGGGTGATGAAGACAAGATGAGATAGAAGAAGCTATCAACATTGGCTTGCTACCCATCAGCTTGGGAATCGTTTTTCCTAATGTTCCAATGCTTTTTTTCCCCCGCGGAGATGTCGTCATGTTGGCCCTATGGAACAAATGATGGCAGGGAGCAGGACTCTGATGAAATAAGGGTGAGCAGATGAGCAACACAGTTTATGGCTAGTCAGATTAGTGGGAGAGTGAGAGGAGAATGAACAAATTGAAAATTCAAAGTAGAACTTTAGGGTAGAAATCATGGAAAAGTACAAACTTTCTCAAAGGAAGGGGTTTGTTTTCCCTCCATTCTCCAATGGAGGGCAAATTCGGCAATTCAAGGTATACTAATAATAGCTGCTCTGGAACTAAAAAAAATCTAGCTGTTGATAGGACAGCCTCCAATGGGAAATGCAAGAAATTGAAGTGCAAATATAACTATAAGGACATAAATTGCATGCCACTACAGCATTTACTTTTTCTACTGAACAAGGAGTTCTAATTTGAAGTTATGAAAATATAAACAAAAAAAAGTGGCATACAACAACAATATGACCGCACGTATCTACAGGACACATGCACCAAAGATCTGACGAATATAGTGCACTGGTTGTCAGCTACTTATAACGAACTGCCCACACCCAATTAAATTTGAGTTAAAAATAGTAGTACGTAATAATATATGGCAATATAAATAGCAATAAAACCATACACAATACACTCAACGTGTGCTACTGACTACTACTAACTAATGAATAACAATGCATGATAATGTATCAAAACCATATCAACATCAATAAAGACCATTGACGTAAACACCAAAAGCCTCGGAGACTCAATCTAACCCCTTATGCTTCTCCTATCACGACTACTTCTCACTAATTGAGGTCGACCACATTTATCTGTCTTCTCGTCTTCTCTACTCTGTTTGATGCAAAACATCTTCTCTAATGAGTTGCAACATGTAATGTTTCGTACCGATTACTTCCTCCCAGGTTTTCATCGGTCGTCTCATGTTCCTCCTCCCTTCCTGGCTCGCGTATTCGACGGTCTCCTTCATAAGTGACTTGCTAGTGTAGACGCCCCTCACTTATCTTATCAATCACCGGTGTCACCCCAATGTGCTGATGGATCTCCTCGTTCCTTATTCTCTCTCTACGAGTAACCCCACACATCCACCTCAATATACGCATCTCAGTTACTGTGACTCTACGTGTGTGACTCTTCTTGAACGGTCGGCATTCCGTCCGTACAACAAGGTGGGTCGAATCACGATTCGATAAAATCTACCCTTCAACTTTAAAAGTACTTATCTATCGCATAAAACACCTGAGACGGCTCTCCATTTCCGCTAATCTGCTGAATCCTATGGATGACATGGCATTGCTCAGAGTCCAGCAAAATAAAGTCAATGGCGACAAACTATGGTCAATTCTTTGTTTTGGGAGAAAGGAAAATTGTCAAACACTATTCATATCACAACCTACATGCTAACATGCATATCCAACCAGCCAAGGAGTACTACCTGAAGAAGAGATAAATCCCGCAATATCTCAATGTTATCAGGGTCAATCTTCAATGCATTTCTGTAGCATTTAATTGCCTCCCTATACTCTCTATCTGAACGATAAAGCAGGCCATAGACGTGCCAACAAACATGGCTTTTGAGGTCATTCTGCATGAAGAGTATGAGGTAAAAAACAGTCAATTCAAGCAAAAATCATAAGTACACAAAAGAAGGCAAAGCTATCTCTTCTACGTACATGGAAAACTCAATGAATACCTTTAGACCAAGGCGAACAAGTTCATATGCCTCTGCTTTGCGGTCCAAGCAGTTCAATGTTAACCCTTTCATGGACAATGTTTCTGCAAGAGAAAAGGATCAATCATAATGCAACACACGTCCAACTACTTGGAAGAAAAATGAAAGACAATCAACTTAAGGTCTCAACTTCAGCTGCCTATCAAACTCACAAATCCACTACTAGAAGTACATGAATGTCTACCGGGAGATGTTTATTCACAATCAGAACCAGAGAAATCACAGAGTACATCACAATGTGTAAATAGAAGCAAGAATAAGCGTACCTCCATGATCTGGAAACTTCTTCAAAATCGCATCTGCAGCCTTCAATCCCTTCTTATACTGTTTAGTCTCGTATGATTTCTGCACATTTTAGGTGCATGATCAATAGGTAACCAGATATCTTTTAAGATCAAATGGAGGTCATCCATCCAATTGTTCAAGAGCAGTTAAAATTCCACAACTTTGATCGAACTATGATGACCCATATGTCGCATGCATTGGGACAAAATGATTGAAATTATACAGAACAGGATTTATCACGCCGAAAACTAACCATAATGAGAGTAATTACAATCCCTAATGATTATACCCTAAATCAAAGTCCCCAATTTACTCAATATGAAACCCATCGAAAAACAACTAATGGAGGTGAAGTTGATTGGAGCATCAGCAAGCATGGCTCTCAGTAACGCAATCCAAAAAAAGGCTCATAAAAAACATCTTTTGGATCCACCTAACGACTTGCAGAATCATAAAATCATTCTTATAAATTGAAGAAAGTAAACAGAGCCAAGAGAAATTAGTAGCAAGCAGAAGTCCACGAGCCAGTTGAATAGCTGAAATTGATACCATCGAGTGACAGAACCAACTACAATCAACATCGAACAGTAAACCTCTACTAATTGATTGAATGAAATTCAGTGAATAAAACTGAGAAGAGTCAGATGGTGCAAGTGACCACGGAGTTCCAGTTAAGAGGGAGAGAGAACTCCCGACAATGAGCTTGAAGAGATTGGCTTCATTTGGAGGAAGCGAAGCTCCCATTTTCACCGGAGATGGAAGATGGGGAGAGGGAGGTTGACGGTGATTTAGAGCGACGGCGGCGACGATGGTATCATGGTGGAGGAAGAGGAGAGACGGTGGCGTTTATCTCCTGCAAATTAGGTCCTAATTTTAATTTAACCTAATTATTAGTTTATGTAATAGGTATTAAAATTTCAAAAATTATTGAAGCACAACAATTTTTGGTTGTATTTTAGTTGTACAAAATCACAAGCGTTGAATTTTTTTTGATGTAGACGATGGTCGGTGTAGGATCTCAATAATTTTTTTGGTGCAGGATCATAAGAATTTTCTAAAATGGATGGTGTAAATGATATAGTGTAGATTGTTTTGTAGAAGTGGTTGTATTTGTCCTTTCCTCTTTCTGTGGCATTTAACCTTTATTGTAATAAGCTTTATGGTAATAAAAAGTTTGTTTATTGATAAAAAAAAAGTGATTGTGCTTGTGTGATTACTCTTAAAATTTTAATTTAAAACTAGTTTGATTTATTCGGTTTAAATCAAATTTTGATTTTTAAAACTGAACAGAACTGAACTTTAAAAAAAAAATTGAATAAAACGAACCTCTTTCCGAAAAAATTCGAAAGAGAAGTGGGAAATAAGAATTTGGGGCTTCAGCATATCCCGTAGAGCGATGCGAACCAGAAAATTAAAAGAAAAATATAAAGTGCATTGAAAGCCGTAAATAAAGGCTGAAAATAAAGGCAAGTTAAGAAAGTGCACGTAAATTAAATGACATTGATAAAAATTAAGTAGATTCTTTGATAGCGTTGGTAGATCCATTATAATGATGCTGTACTGCATCTATTATACAAAGTATGACATATTTTGAAATGGCCCCCAAAATATATCAAGACATTTTCGGTTGTAGGATGATAAAAAAGGACGGGAAGAAAT
>JAOWBR010143741.1:0-13751 GCA_028571145.1 Dionaea muscipula
ATGGCGCCGTTGAAATTCAAGATGAAACTGGGAAGTACATCGTGAACGGCCATCACCTCAAGCCTTACATTGCAGGCTAGCCCATCGAGACGAGTAAAGAGTTGGATCTTCAAGATCCATCCCCTAAACAATACGATTGAAGAAACGAAGAAGTCTAGCTTAAAGGACTATAAACTAAGAGCCATATGGGGGGCAACCCATACTCCTTTCCTTGATCTTTTAAGCTTTTTTTTTGTTATGTTTCATATTCTGTTTATCCTTCCTTTTTGTTTTTTAAGCTTGGGTGTTTTAATTTCAGGTACACGCAGGAAGCTTTCACTAATGGGTTAAGCTTGAAAGAAGTCAAGGCGTCGCCTGATGATTATGGCGATACCTTAACTGTTGGCGACGCCATATACCTGTGGCGACCATCTGCCTTGCCGCCACCTGTGTTTTCTGACTTAGTTGAAAACAAGCATCATTCATAGAGACATACAATTATTCAAGGCATTCAAGCATGGAAAGGAAGCATTCAAACAAGGAAGAAAATGCAATTGAGAGCAGGAAAAATTAATTACAGAACAGAAGTTTGAAATGTTTGATAATGTTTCCAAGGCAAAGCAGAATTTGTTCAAAGAAATGAAAGCAATAGAAGATCAACTCTGCTGCTGGGGAAGTCCCTCACATGGTGGAGGAGGAGCATGCTTTCTCTGGCAGACCACACAGTCAGTATGGTCAACATCAGCATCTAGCCGCGGGGCGAAGGCACTGTGGGCGTCGATATCATCATTAGAAAATGCCTCCCACTTATCAAGAAGATCCAATGGGGGCTCTTCAGTAGCCGTCCTCATAGGCAAATATTGTTTCAGGAAGGGCATCTCATTAGGAACCTCTAGCCCAGCTGGCTTTGTTGGGTCTAGACTATCGAGCACCTCCACCTTTCCGGCCTTGCCTATCGCCGCCTCTGCCTGCATCCGTGCTAACTTAAAACCGAAGTTATACCAATCATGGCAGATATCTCTTATAGCATCATTGTACTGATCAGTCTTCATATATTTATCTATGGACAGAGCATCTGCATCAACCATATGAGCTATAGGGATTTCTTCAACTCTGCACGTTGCGCAAGGCTGTACCTGATGATCGCCTTCAGGCGAATCTCCTCCAGCATCTGATCTTTTCACTGGCTCTGATACTTATCGATATCAACTCTGAGGACCTCAATATCCTTGTCTTTGGCAGCAAGTTCTTCTTTATCCTTCGCCCTGCCTGACTCAGATTCCTTCAGTTGCTTCTCCAACTTGCTCTTATCCCTTTTCAGTTGTTGCACATCATCAACTAGAGAGGCAACTTCAACCTCCTTCTCTTTCAGCACGGAGGCGGCATGCTCAGCCTTGCTTTTATACGTCTTCGCCTCATTTTGCTGATCGAGGAAATTCTTCTCCATGGCGGCTAGTTGAGTTTTACAATGCTGAAGTGCATCTGACGCCTTCTTCTCTTTTGCCTCTTCCGCCTCAGCTCTGGCCATTGCATCTGCAATCTTCTGGTTGCAATCCTCTTTGTAAGTGTGGTGGGAAGCAATGTAGTTGTTCACCACCCTATCAGTTTCTTCCTGACGGTGCAGGGACTCATTCCAGAGTATTTGTTGCTGCATTTTCAAGGAGTTAGTTTTTGAAGAAAGCTATCTCAGGGCGACATTGAGTTTTTGAAAGAAGTAAGGATACCTACACAGAAGCCTGAGTCAACCATTGCCTAAGCTGCACATCTGTGAGCTTCTCAGCAATATCTATATTCTTTGTCGTCATCGTCTCTCTTCCCCATTGCACTCTCATAGCTTGTTTTTCCTCTTAGCTCTTGTTCGTGCTCACGAATATGCTATAGTTTGGAAGGATGTTTCTCCTTGATTGGGGTGGTGGTATTGATGGTGTGGGAGCAGAAGGATCAATGGGTAATATGGAGGGCGGCAGTTGGAGCGATGAAAGTGATTGTTCTTGAGCAGTCTTTTTCTCTCCCACCTTCATCCCCTTGATCCTGGTTGTTTTCCCAACATCAAACTTCTTTAAGGCGACTGGTGGATCAGCCTCTGCCCCCTTGGCCACCTTTTTCCTTTACCCTCCACATCAACATCTGACGCCACCACTATCTCTCCCTTCTTCTTCAATCTCTTTGGTTTTTTCTTTGGTGGCGACGGCTCAGCTTCAGCCACTTCCTCAGCTACTTTCTCAGGCACTTCTTCTTGTGCTGCAGTGGGCGCCACCTCCTGAACTTCTTCATCTGAAATCACAATTTTGTCAAGGCCAGCTATAAATGTTTACAGATTTTCATCATCACTTGAAAGAAGGGGGTTACGCTCACCTCCTTTCTATGTTGGCACTTCCACTTGCTAGCTGGAGGCGTCATCTATGGGCATCTCATGTTCTCGCCCCACAGTAGTATCAATAATTTCATCGTCCTCCTCTCCACCAGCAGGTTCCACAACTTGGCCAGAGGCTCTTTTCCTTTTCTTTTGTACGAGGGCCGTTGAATCAGCACTTTTGGCCTCGCCTTTACTACTTGCAGCAACAGATGACGACGCCTCCTGAGGTCGCCCTCTTAGAATTCTTGCCAGAGGAGAGCCAGGTCTCAGGGGAGGCACTTCTTGAGTTGTAGCTGGCGCCTCCTGTAATGAGGATGACGCCCCCATTTCCTGAGCAGCTGAAGAGGTCGCCACCTCCTCCATTCTTTCAGCTTGAGGAGTGGCGACACCCTGAAGTTCTGATGGCATCCCAGATGAGGCGCCACTCCCATCGCCAAGCACTTCCTCTGCCACTCTCTTGGCAGTAGGGCCATAGAGATGGATGACTCGTTTGAGAATTTTTGACATGCCTATAACACAAGAGACATAAAGAGTCATCAGATTACAATTTCAAATCAACAACATCTCCAGACAATTTTTCAAGGCAGTTTAATGTTCCTACGGGGATGGGTTCTTCTTGCAATTCCATAGTGTTCAATATTGTCCATGGTGACTACTTTGGACCAGTCCTCCAGGGATTTCTTCCCTTCGCTTTGAAACGTGTCTCGGAGTGCTCTTTCCTCTGAATTCAGATAGGATCTCATTTGGGTGGTCGGCATGGTCACCACCTCTTGTTGTTGGGTATTCACACCCCACTGCCTGTTGCTCACAAGGACAAATTTCACTTTCCAGTAATGCACATTGCTCCTAGTTTTCACAACTCCATATTTCACCTCCTTCTTGCCCTTAATATTTAGACTGAAGGCATAATAACCCGTCGCTAGCTTTGTCTTCGAATCCTTGACTGGCCCTAACTTGAACATCCAGTACCACACCTGCACAGATGACTCATATCCTAGCTGCCCGCATTTGATTATGTATGCCACAAGCACGGTATATGTGTTTGGCATCAACTGACCCGGCAATAGGTTGTGCAAATTTAGTATACTTTGAATGAAAGGATGAAGTGGCAGTCTTAGACCCCCTCAAAGTGACTCAAAATGGATGGCGACAGTGTTTACCAAATCCACATCCACAACAGTATTGCTCGGGCTGGGGAGAACATATTGATAGTCCGATGGCAGTGGGAAAGCTTCATTGAAATCTTCAACATCGCCGGCAGTGAGAACAGATGTAGCCTCGGTGATATGAACGACATACGTATCAAAACCCGATGATCCGGTGGCATTCCTCTCAATGGCCATCGCTGATGAGTGAGTTCAATCAAAATTCGATTTTTAAATCTGCCCTAATTGTTAATTTTCTTTTCAGGATAAGAAGACAGAATTGAAACAGAGAGAATCGAAAAAATTGAAAGGGCATATACCTTTTGTGCTCAACATCTTGGAAGAAGAAAGATTGCTGCCTGGAATCGTCACCAAAATCGCACACAAAATCGCCCACGAATCACCTCTGAAATCGCCTCTCCAATTGCTCTGCTTCGATATTTAAGGTTTGGGAATTCTGATTTGCGTGAAGGAATTGAAGTTTCGGGGTCGGGGTTTTATTAAGAAGAAGATGATGGGACACCCGTTAAATTAGCGGGAATTCAATTCTGGAAGCCCAACGGACTTCGGGCCCACATCATTTAATATGATCCAAGTCAGGTCCATTTCTCTTCGACATCGTTTTGGTTAAATTGACGCCGAGACGGTGTCATTTTAAGTTAGGGGGAGAGCCTGACGCCACAAAGCAATTTGAAACCTAGCGCCATGGCACATTTATGGCACTGACGCCATCCTTTGAAATTTTGACTGTCGCCATGGTATGTTTTTCACCGATTTGAGTTTCCTGTGTTGTTTGTTTTAGTTCGTTTCCTTTATTTCTTTTATTTTATTTAGTTTGTTTTATCTTTCTTTTTCCTGATTTAGCCTACTTAGACATGTGTTCTCATGACTATTTTGTATTCTATCCTTTTGCATTTGTTCTTCTCTTTAGTTTTTTATTATGTCAGTTACACTTACGGCCATGTTCAAGCTATGAAGTTGAGAGTAGTACACTTCACCTTCGCCATGGTAAGTTGGTCTTAACACCTTGTAAGGATTGAGTCTTTCTACTTTTAAGTTTTTTCAAGTGCTGAATCTTATTCCTCACAAAAATCTTGCTCATCATGAGTTTTTGTTAAAGGTGAGAACGTCATTTTAAGCATTATTTAGCATGTACTTTACTTATGGTTACGCCTCGGACATGAAGTTAGGCAATTTTTGAAAAAATTTGAGCCTCTACTAGTTTTTCATCTAAACACAATTTCCGTTTATAGACCGATCTGAGCCTGATTGGAGAAAACCATTCTTTGTTTAACTACAAAAATTTACCAATACTCAAGTTAGGGGGAGATTGAAGCTGCAAGAAGGTAGAAGCTGTTCATGGCGCTGGACAAGAAAGGACCTGCCTAAGACATTAAAAGACCTTGGAGTTCTAAAATTCAAAGGAAGGAAAAAAAAAAAGATCCTACAAAGGGTGAAGCAAAAACCCATCATTTTTGAAAAAAAAAAAAAGATATGTTCCATGAAAGAAAATTGAAAAACATTACTTTGGGCTCCGAGAAACAAATGGTGGTCAAGAATCAAAAACTTAGAGGAAGAAATCCTCTATCTTCATCACCGCCACAGTTCAAGAATGATGGCAGGACCCGTCGCCATGAGGTCAACAAGAGTTATAAGAAGGGAAATAGTTGTTTTCAAGATTCATACTCAGTTTAATGTGCCTGAGTCCCATTAATACATCTGAACCTAACCCAAAGCACATCACTTCCCTTACATTAGGAACTTCTGAAGTCCTACTGATCCTTGACGTAGTTATTAGTATTGTATGAATTGCTAATTGCTTGTGCTCATACTTTAATTTCCTGTTTATGAGATTATACACATTGAAAAAATGAGCTTCCTTGATTGAGTCATGAAGGTGTGTGGAATATTATTTGTTCCTTTAAATAACTTCCATCACACACCACAAGAGTGTTCTTTGAGAGTAAAGTACCCATGTTTCTTGAGAACATTATCATGACCTTGTGAGAAGGCTGACTAACCTTGGTGAACTGAAGTGTTACAGCCCAATGATATGGAGCTTGAACCTCTGAAGATCGTAACACTGGTATATCATGTTACTCTTGAGATTTGCATCTGTATTTTGGTGTGATTTGTATAGTTCTCATGATTTCATTTGTACTAGGTAGCTTATCTTTTTCTCTGATCCTCTACTCTGATTTTACCATTTTACATTCCATCCATATCTTTGCTCGAGGACTAGCAAAGAGCCAAGTTGGGGGGAGTTGATGTAACCGTGAAATGGCTACATTACCTTACCTTTCACTTATGATGAGCCCCTTGTTTCATCTTATTATGGTGTGATCTATGCTTCTTTTTAAGTATTTCTCGGGATTTACATCATTGGGAGGAATCTAGGCAAGTTGACGTCATCACCAGAGCAAAGGGTGGAAAAGCAGCTTAAGTTGGCACATGGCACCATCCGCTTTCTAGAAGGTTGATCCTAAAGACAAGACTTCTAATGTGTCTTAAATAACCTTCCAAGATGGCCCATCAAGTATGAAGTCCAGAGGAGTTCAGAATCTCTCAATCCACACAAGTGACGCCATGGAGCTGTCTAGCTCTACTGAAGCATGGCGACAGTCACTCTTAACTAGCGATTTAGAGATTCGACCCTGCCATCTGCAACATCTATGGCCTTTATTCAACACAAGATAACATTCTGTGAATCCATAACTCTCATGCAACAAAGGATATGCTCTGGAGAGGAACCTGACGCCACGGAACTGGTTAGTCTCACCAAGCCGTGGCACCACCTTGTCCTAACTCGCTATTCAAGATTTCAACGATGATGATCCAAGTTCCAATCATGTTCATTTGATCCATTGAAGCCTTCCATGTGATCAAATCCTTCATCAGATCTCTTATACTTCCTTGAGGAAGAACCGACGCCTCAGACTCAAAGGCGCTGGTACCCATCTCTAAAGCGGTGGCGACGGTTAGCCTTAACTTATTATCCAAGATTCACACTTGAAGCCCTGAATGATCCAAGGTCCTATTTGATGATTAGAATATGACCCATGGTGTCCTATCTGATGTAGGAGACGTCCTTCTCAAGATAGAAGACCTAGACGCCATGGCGACACTCAGCTATTATGAGATCATGATGAGGCTTATTCTTGCTTGCCGCCACAAAGGGTTGACGCCACAACTTCCTATCGCCCCGCCTCGATGACCTGGCCAAGCAGTTGCATTCCAGTTCCAGATTCTCCAGATTTCCTCCACTTTCCAAGGCTACTTTCAGGGGATCTTCTGGTGGAGCTGATGCACGAATTTCACAGAGGATAAGGATGAACCTGGACGCAATCTCACCTCCTTGGAAGTCTATAAATAGCTATCAAGCTGCAGTACTTCAATTCATCGAACTCCCGCACGAGTACTCGAATCTACGCATTTGCTAAGACACCTTGTGAGAGAAGAGTGAACAGAGTAGCAGAGGCTATTTTAGCAGGAGCCGATCCATACTCGTTAAACCCATTGTGACATAGTGGATCAGAGTGTGTAAATGGTGTTTCGATCATCTTGAACCTTTGTGTTCATAACTTTTTAATACAAACATTTCATTTCTCACAACTTTACTGTTTTCTTCTACTCTTCCATTCTCAAGAAAGGATTGCAAATGTATCCCTTCATAGCCGTGGATATCATCTGATCACCTCCAAGGTTAATTCTGTGGAAGTCGGTTGGCAATCTTAAGGATCGAATCCTGCCTCACTGCTGACTCATAGTACTTGAGTTGGTTGTTGAGTGGCACTTATCGCGGAGGAATTGCACTTGAGAATCGCATTTACATTTCTGCCATTTATGTTTTCCAGCTTTTACTTTTCCCTGCAAAACCACTTTTAATTAATAACTTCACTGAGCTAAAGGTCACGGGATTGGTAAACATTGTTACGGATAATTCTCTGTGGTTCGATATCTTTTTATTACTACCAACGAAGACAGTACACTTGCTTCATTACGATCTCGTTCGGTCACATAACTCTCAAGTTACTGAAGCAAGTAATTACGCGAGGAGGAATAAAGAAGAAGAGGAGAAAGTGTTGTTACTAGCACATAAAGGAGAGGAACCGGCCAAATAAGACTTATGGTACCTTGACAGTGGGGCAAGTAGTCTTATGTGCGGGCACAAAGAACTGTTCGTGAATATGGATCACTTAGTTGATGGCAACGTGTCCTTTGGAGACCTCTCATAAATTAAGATGAAAGGAAGAGGTAACATTCTAATACAAGCAAAAGATGAAAGCCATAATATTATTTCCAATGTTTACTATATACCTGACATGAAGGCCAATATTTTGAGTTTGGGGCAACTTCTGGAGAAAGGCTATAATATGGTGATGCAAGATAAAATTTTATCCTTATGGGATGAAGAAAACAATCTGGTCACTCGAGTAACAATGACAAAGAATCGACTCTTTGTACTTAACATCAGATATGACAGTGCAAAATGCCTTAGTGCATGTATGAAGGATAATGCTTGGTTATGCTATTTGAGGTTGGAATATCTTAACTTTGGGGCTCTAAAGCTTCTGTCAACAAAGAGGATGGCGATGGGACTATTTCATATTGATTCTCCAAAGCAGTTTTGTGAGGATGTGCCATTGGCAAGCAGCCCAGGAAAAGTTTTCCAAAAGAATCAGTTTTTTATTCCAGGAAGATTCTTCAGCTTATTCATATAGACATATGCGGACCGATCACTCCCTCATCACATGGTGAGAAACATTATTTTCTAAACTTTATTGATGATTTTAGCAGAAAAACGTGGGTTTATTTTCTTAAGGAGGCTTTTAATGTTTTCAAGAAGTTCAAATCTCTCGTGGAGAATAAAACAGGAGAATCCATTAAAGCTTTGCGATCGGATCGAGGAGGAGAATTTACATCCAAAGCTTTTGAAGACTATTGTCAACCATATGACATTAGAAGATTCTTAACAGCTCCATATTCCCCACAGCAGAACGGAGTAGCGGAAAGAAAGAACATGACCATTCTTGATATAGTAAGAAGTATGTTAAAGGGCAAAGAGATGCCAAAAGAATTTTGGGCAGAAGCCGTATCTTGCGCAGTGTATATGCTGAACCGGTGTCCAACGAAGAATGTTGAAGATATGACTCTGCAAGAAAGGTAGAATGGTATGAAGCCAAATATCTCTCATCTTCGTGTATTTGGATGTCTAGCTTATGCCCATATTCCGAACCAGAAAAGATCCAAGCTTGATGACAAGAGCTTCGTGTATTTTTATTGGGTATGACAGCCATTCAAAAGCTTACAGGTTGTATGGTCCAAAAGAACGAAAAATTCATATGAGTAGGGATGTAGAGTTCCATGAAAAAAGTTCTTGGAGTTGGGACACCAATCTGAAGATGTGCTCGGAGGAAGCTAATGATAAGGAGAAGGTTTCTACAGTTACACCCCCATTATCTCCCAGATCAGTAACTCTCAGATCAGTAGCATCTGTTACACCTACAGATGACGATTCAGATGAAGAACCAAGGCAACAGAGAACCGGTTCTTTAAAGCAGCAGAAAACCAGAAGCTTGCATGATATTTATGAGGTGATGAACCAACTAAATCTTGTTTGTCTCTTTGCTAACGAAGAGGTTGTTGTCTTTGATGATGCCATCAGAAATCCAAGGTGGAGAAAAGCCATGGATAAAGAGATAAAATCCATTGAGAAGAATGAAACGTGGGGGCTCGTGACTTGTCCTAAAGGCATCGAACACCCGCAGGTGTCAAATGGGTCTACAAAGTTAAGAAGAATGCAGCTAGAAAAGTAGAGAAATAGAAAGCAAGGCTCGTAGCAAAAGGGTACAAGCAACAAGCAGGAGTTGACTATGAACAAGTATTTGCTCCTGTTGTTCGGATGGAGACAATTTGATTGCCTATCTCCTTAGCAACTCAGAATATGTGACAAATCTTTCAAATGGATGTGAAGTAAGCATTTTTTTATTAGGTATCTAGAAGAAGAGATATATGTGGATTAGGGGTGGCAATTTGGACCGAACCGATGGGTACCCGAACCGAAACCACTCTTTTTATCCGAACCATAACCGAACCATTACCCGTGGTTATGAGTATGGTTTTAGATATGAAATACTCGTGGGTATGGGTATGGGTATGATTTTGATGATACCCAAACCGTTACCCGAACCGAATCGAAACCGAACGGTTACCCGAACGGTTATTACAAAAATAATAATTTAGAAAATACAACAAAATAAAAATTGTTGACTGTTATGCCAAGTTTACTGTTTAATGTTTTCGAAACACTTGTAATTGTATCTTTTTTTATTTTCATTGTATGCTGCAGCCAGTAGCCTGCATTTTTTTTTTAATATTTTTCACTATGATTATACACACTGCAACCTTAATTTTTTTAATTTTTTGCAATTTTTTTTTGTAAACGGTTACCCGAACGGGTAATGGATTACCCGAAAACCGTTCGGATAATACCCAAACCGACCCGAACGGGTAATGGTTCGGTTATGGTTTTGGTTTTGATTTTCGGTTTCGGATATGGTTTTGGCAATACCCGAACCGGACCGACCCATTGCCATCCCTAGGATGAGACACATGGTGAGGTCCATCTAGATGTCGGACATGATGTCGATGTTAGAGGATTCGATGACCCATCAGTGCTTATCCTTGAGGGGACCGGTGACAACGCCTCTACCGAGGCTGAGCCCTCCAGTTACTTTCTTTGTTTTAATCTTTCTGTCTTTCTATCTTTTTATTTCTATGCACATTTCTTTTGAACCGTTTTAACATCTTTTGAATTTGCAGACATGCCGCCTAAGAAGGTCCTCCCGGGCAAGAGGAAGTATGGTGAGGAGAAGGGTCAGATCTCCGATCTTCCTCGAGTAAAGGGACCATACAAGCCAAACGATCCTCCTCCTCTTCAAGTGGCCGCTGCAGCCCAGACTCCTCAAGTTCTAGCAGGCTTCTCTACCCGCGGCGACCCGAAGCAAAAACAAACTCTAGTGCGGCAGGAGAGCCCTCAGCCTCAAAGCCTCCACAAGATATTTACACGTTTCGCCCACGTCCTACTCAGGCCAATGTTTGGCACTCGTATGATGCCAGGCAGAGGAGAGTGATGTCATTCGATCAGCTGACGCGTACCCAGCAACGTAGGTCGCAGAGAAAGTACAGGCAGTGCATGCGCGCCGCCCAGAGGCGTAATAACGTCTAACAGGCCGATCTCGGCTAGAATTCTGAAGCTATTGAAGTGAACAATGTGGAAGCTGCAGAAGCCATGGTGGTGGCCCCATTAGATGTGCCTCCGGTTTCCGTTATACTGGCGGTTGAGACAGAGAAGGACGAACCATCACCCCACTCCAAGGCTGAGAGGTGGACCGACAAGGATCAAGATGATGATGAACGTCCTGCAATCACCTTCGGAACTTTGCCTCCCATGACACTAAATAATTATGTGTTGCCAAGCAAGTTCAAAATGGTGCAAGAGTCAGATTCGGAGGGCCCGCAGGAAGATGGAGAATCATCCCACGCACAGAGTAATCTTCTCGAAGTCACCCAAATGTTGGGCGAGATTGAAACCCTCCACACAGTGGACGAAGATGAAGCCAAGATCCAGGACGAAGCAGAGACGTCCTGGATGCATGAAGAGGAGTCAGCACTTGATCTTGATCCTCTCATGCTCAAGTCAAGTAGTGACGAGGAATACTTGACCGATGTTGAAGAAGAAATGGATTGCCTGGCAGAGGCACGGAGGCGTGACATCTCGTACCAGTGGTTTCTTCACTAGTTGTATGAAGATGGTTGCCCTAACGTTGGACCGTTGGACGAACCTGGGTTCAACTATGACTTCTTGGTTGTTTACAGCAAGCCGAAGGTAAAGCGGCGCGCACCCCGTTCCCAGGTTAAGATTCCAGAGCCTGTGTTAGCACTTCCACCCATTGGATGGACGAACGAGTTCGATGATGAAGATACTCTCACTCTCACCCTGCATGCCGGGTACATGCTGGAGGAGGAGCAGAAACAATTTGAGGACGAACCATCTGCACAAGTAGCTGTAAATGCTACAAAGCAGGTAATCTTTAAGCAAACATAACTTGAGGACAACTCTAACTACACCACCAATACGCACCGTAGCTGCACCACTAATCTCGCCAGTTGCACCTGACCGAACGAAGGTGAACAACAGTAAGTGTACTGCCTCGTTGGTAGTAATAAAATATCAAACAGGGAATTATCCGTAATAGTGTATAATAATTTCTCAATTCTTAAAATCAGTGAAGTAATTCAATTTAAGCGGTTTGCGAAGAAATGTAAAAGCTAGAAATATAAATTGCAGTAATGTAAAGTGCTAATTCTCAAGTGCAATTCCCCCATGACAAGTGTCACTCAACAACCAACTCAAGTACTATGAATCAGCAGTGAGGCGGGATCGATCCTTAAGATCGCTGACCGACTTCCGCGGAATTAACCTTGGAGGTGATCAGAACTGATACCACGACTATGAAGGGATACGATTGCAATGCTTACTTGAGAATTGGAAAGTAGAGAAAAGACAGTAAATTACGAGAAAATAAATACTTGTATTAAAATGGGTTGAACTCGAAAGTTCTGAACACAAAGGTTCAAGATGATCAATGGATCATTTACACACTTTGATCATACTCTGTCATAGTGGTTTTAACGAGTATGGATCGACTCCTACTAAAACAGCCACTATCACTCTTGATATATGGGAACAAATCCTCTAGACACGTGGACAAAAGGACACGGGAGGAGACCGGGTTCGCGGGGGTGTCAGTTCGACGACGAACGGCCCAGTTCTGACCAGAGTGATCAGCCCGACACCGTGCCTTAGCCTTTTCATGGCTTTCTCGATGGGCAAGGAGTGATTTGCCCGGGTGATCAGCCCGGCCTCCTATACTTAGCCATTTCCTTGGCCAACCTGGCTGGTCAAGAGTGATCTGCCCGGGAGACCTGCCCGGGTGATCTGCCCGAGCCTCCTTACTTTGCCATTTCCTTGGCCAGCCTCGCTCGCCAAGAGTGACCAACCTGGGTGATCAGCCCAGGTGCACAGCCCGGGTGATTAGCCCGGCCGGTCAAGCTGGAGGTGCATATCGGTAATCCAATAATTCCCCCTCCTCCCTTTCCTCCTTTCCTATATATATGAGACCCCCCAACCCCTCCAGGTATGTGATTTCTTCCGATTTGAACATCTTTTTCTGTCATAAGCTTGATTCCGCGTCTTGCTTTCCTCGACTGACTTAAGCATCGGAGCGGTCGTCCCGGGCTTAAAACCTCGGGCTTCCCTCTGGCGTAGTTTGCTAGTCTTTCCAGGTCCAAGAGTTGATCTCCTCATACCAGAAGTCGATTCAGCATCGGCTTAGCTTGTTGAACCGGTTTTCCCTGCTTCGGCAACTGAAAGCGGTTCTCAAGCCTTAGGTGATATCACTTGGCTCATTTTAAGGCGATAACATCTGACGCCGTCAGTGGGAAGAGACAATCAGCCATGTCGTCTCCTCCACCAACTTGAACTGGGACTGGATTGACCATCAATCCACAAAGTACTACCCTAACACGAGAGGAGTTCATCCAGATGATGGCTCAAATTATGGTGAACTTTACGGCAGAATTGTGGAAGCGACAACCTTCCACATCGTCAGCCGCTGTCGCTGTCACGGAATCCCCGATTCCCCTCACTCTAATCCAGATGTTACCCCCTCCCGACGCTCCGTCGCCTAGGAGAGCGAGGCGGGACAATGACCGGATGACCTCTGAGCGCTGTCGGGCGTATAAGGCTCGACGTACGACCCGTTGCGCTCATCCCCCTCCTCCGAAGGCCCACACGACTGACCGCTGGTGCAATTTTCACCGGCATTCAGCGCACGAAACGAGGGATTGTCGAGTACTCCAAAGTCGCGGAGAGGATCGCCGCAGAGATAACCGGCCTAGGAGGAACATGCCCTCCTCATCAAGAAGAAAGCACGTCGACGGAGGCCTAAACCCAGACTCGGAGGAACGTAGAACATCATCTACGTGGAAGGTCTTGGGAGGAGCATTGCAAAGCGCGGAAGAACACACCGCCCCGGTCGACACAGAGGAGCAGATGAAATTACTTTAGTTTTGTAATAGTAATACTGCTTCTCTTTCCTTATCTTTTTTGCTGCATATCAATATACATACGCTTTTTGATAATTTATTCTAACGCCGGAGTGGTACTCCGAGGCTTATTTCCTCGGCGCCACCACTGGTTAAGTATT